>JAODTR010010240.1:0-17203 GCA_025399935.1 Amblyopsis rosae | reverse complement strand
AATGGCCCCCCCCCCCCCCCTTCATTGTTTGGTTATGTAGATATTGAACAGGTCTTTGTTGCCATATTTATTTTGATGCACCACACATAACAATCAGCAACAGGTAAATCTAGCACCCAACCCAATGTGTGTAGGCTATGCATTCAATGCCATTTTCGTTGTCCTGCTGGAAAATGCCGTCAACCCTGGAAATGGTCACTTCTGGACAGCATCATATGTGGAACTACTCCTGCATTAATAGTGCCCTCAGAGATGTGCAAGTTAGTTACCCATGCCATTGAAACTGATTCATCGATCTAGCAATGATCTAGCCAGCCATTTACAGACAATGGCTGGCTAGAGAGGGGGGAAGGGAAGGTGCATTAATGGTCGGACAAACTGCGATGCCTCTCTGAAAATAGTTAAAGCCGGTTTGGATGTGGAGTTGATATTTAAAAAAAAAGTTACATTCACAAATTAAAACATCAAATTTGTGTTGTAGTGTTCCCGGTACATGGTGAATATGATTTAGAAATCAATTTTTTTGTGCATTTTTGTGTCCCAACTTTTTCGGAGTTAGGTATATTACATGTTTCTGGTACAATGCAGAAAAAGGCGCGTGCTTACCTAATACACGATTGGCCCGAGGATTTGAACCCACATATGCGGCTGACTGCGCTGAGAGACCTGGCCAGATGGCTGGAGCATAAGGAGGGATCGGGGAGACTAAAGGTAGGCTATGGCAATTTTAACGTTATATAGGGACGGTGGGGTGGGGGTAGCGCCCCACTGTAGACGGTACAATTGCAAACGAGTGGGCCTTGAGATTACAACCGTAAAATTCTCCACATGTCGAAACATTGCAGTCAAAATGGGAGGCGGTGTTAACGCTATGCCCTCCATTGGTCGATTCAAGGAACATGCATATAAAAATATACGGTAACTGCACTTCTCTTTCGTGTGAACATTCTCTAAGTATTGTACGGTAGCTAGCCAGCCATTACCATTTTAAACACTAAAATTAGCTGTTATATAAAATATATCAGGTCTAATGACTCGAAATAAAAGTATTGTAATACTAATGTCTATCACAAGCTACGTAAAAATGGCGTAGGTTAGATACGGTACCGTACAGGTGTTAATTGTGCCCTCGATTAAATCGCTCATTTTACGCTTCACGTTCAGAATGTTTTTGTCGATTTTCTTTTAGAATGAAACGGTTTGCTCAAGGATGGATTTAACAACGTCGTGTTTGACAATTACCGTACTAGTAACTTCTAAGTGTCAGTTATATTAACGGTACCGTACTCCTAAACGTCTGCCTTCCTTGCTCAGTGCTAGGTCGGCTGTACGGTAGCATAAGTACACAGAAATAAAGCATCCAGTATTTTACTTAAAATTTACCGGTACTGTATATATAAAATTCCAGATAGGTTAGCTGGCCATGCACGTCTTAATCATTTGCATACTATTTGCATTGAGTCTGTCTACCGGTACCGTACACCAGTTGCTATCTTATATAAAATACTGAATTCGTAATTTTAATTGTTAAAATACTACCGGTAATGCTCTAGTACCGTAGCTGACTATAGCTAGTCCAGTCCAAAATCATCTCTGAAATGTAGACACCGACCACTTGCCATATTGATTAGTTAACAAACGCAAACTACTTGTTAAATAGATCACAAAAACCTTGTTAATTACCACTGCTGATCGATTTAGGTTTTCAAAATCAATTTCCAATAGAAACACTGCATCGATACACTGACTCATCACTGAAGTATCGTAATTTCATTATAATTTGCACATGGAATATAACTTGGTGTATAAAATATTCATGACATGTTCATGTCAGTTTGTCAGCTTGATGATCACATTTTGCTGCAGCAATACAATTTATATGAGATGAACAAACTGATGTTGACAAAATCTTCCTTTGGGGACATAATCTAAAATTGGGAAAAATTTATATTGCTAAATGTATCACAATATGTTTAAAATTGCTATAATATATTGTGGCATAAGTATGATAATATCGTATCCTGGGTCCTCTGGTGATTTTCACCCTTGGTAAACACTCAACCGGAAACAAAGTACCCTAACCGTTATTGCTGTGCTATGAATCATGGGAAATATATCTGCTCAATAAGGTGGATAAGCACTTTGCCCAATAATAACCATATAGTACCCAGGACCATATGGCTCTCATTCCTATCAAAGTTGTCTGGCTACTGTATTTAAGCGTTGTTTGCCTATATTGTTCTTGATATTGGGTAAAAATGTAATTCTAAAGGTAGATTTTTGTTGATTACTTTTAAATTTGAATTTTATTAATGCATAGCATCTTTGTTATGATTGTGTGTGTGTGTGTGTGTGTGTGTGTGTGTGTGTTTTTTTTATATATTTTAAGGTAAAGCTCATGGACAATCGGGCTGCACTGTCTTCAGCCATGGTCAGCACAGAAGGTTGGACCCTTACTAGGCCAAAGTAGGCCAATATGTCGGTTGTCAGTTTAGCATTGTGGCAGTACAGTTGGGCTTGATAAGTCATCAAGACAACACAAACATGAGTGGGGGAAAAAAATAAAAAGATTTGGCTTTTTTATTTTTTGATAAATGAAACATTTAATGCTCTAATAGACCTTTCTGACTCAGGCTGTAAAACCCGCCCCCATTAGTTTCAGTTACTAATGTCCCACAAACATTTATTAGCTTGTGGGACGTGGCTCATATTCCTAATACTACGGTGTGCTTATTGCCAAATTAGTCTACCACATTGTCTCTCCACTTCTTATTTCATTGATATACTGTACCGTACATACCAGTATTCACATGAGATCCAACACTGTCTGTAAATGCTATTCTAGCCTATACAGGCAAGTCGGTAGCCAGTACGTTAACTGTGCTAAAGATGGATTCATATTTTATTCTCTTACGTTATCGGTACCTTTAACAGCCATGTGTTGGTTGATGTTGTTCAGTTCAGCCGCTTCCCACGATCTTTTAATCCATCGGAATTTTAGTTAAAACAAATGTGTTTTCTGGTTTCAAAAGAGGACGAGCTCCCTTCTGTCTGCTGTACGGTACCGTACTGTACACTATAGTCTGACTATGGCATGATATCTTGTTGGAATTGCACCTTCTCGAAGCACATAATGAAAATGTATAAGGGTGCCCAAGCATTTATTTAGCATTATAGTGCCCTGTGAAAACAAATGTTAAACATTAATCTACCTCATGGCGTAGTAGTTTAACTAATAACGTTTTGTTTGTGGGACATTTGCTGATTTGTTTGTGGGACATCAGGCGTTGCAAAGGAAAATCACATAATCTGATTGGTTATTATTGACAGGTCAGAAAGGTCTATTTAGCATTTTCTCAATTCTCTATGCCATGCATGGTCAATTCAGACAAGTCGTACCGGAAATTCAGGTCTTAAGGGTGCTACCAACCATGTCTGTCTTTAGACACAAATTCAGTTTTCAAATTCTTCTTTATTGACAGGTTTAAAGAAAATGAGAAACGTTCCAACAGTCGAGGTACTGCCGAGTAAACCTTTTTATAATTTATGCAAAATAATTAGCAATATATCTTGTGTATTTTATAGCAAAAGACACACTTTCTTCCAATGGCACACTACTAAGTAAATAAAAAATAAAAAATTGGTTAAAGTAGATGTGAGCTGAAATGTTTGTTGAAATGTTTATTTTCAAGGTGGATAACAGTTGTGATGAGGGTGGAGACTCTGAGGTGCAGCAGTTGCAAAGATCTGCGATGGCTTTCAAAGGTGATGGCAAATTAAAATCAGAATCTTGGACTTATTTTAATATGCATGTATCGAGTGATGCAAATCTCATCTCTGCTTACTTCTATGCATGTAAAAGATGTACAAAAGGCAACGGTTTCCATTGTTTCAACCACTACCGTAACCACAGACTCTTTTTAAAGCCACCTCTGAAAATGCATTAACCTCAAAGTCGACTGCACCAAAGTCTCAAACAGACATTTTTTTTTAAAACCCACAACAGATTTGAAAATGTCCAACACAACAAAAGTTTTGGACTCATCTGATGCTGTATACAAGCCTCCAGAAAATAACGTTAAGGCTCCGGTAAAAAGTAGAACCACTCCAGCGAAAGCAGAAGCCACATCGACTGTGGGAGACAATAATAAGCTGGCAGTTGCCTCCAAAGGCAAGAGCTTGTCTAAGAGTGTTGTGACTGCTACCACCACTGTCACATCCACTAAGGGCTCCACAGTCCATGACGACACAAAAAGCTCTTCCAAGAGTCTGCATGCTCCAATTTGTTCCCCCACATCTACAATGCCTGATTCCTCCAGGGCTAAGATGGACCAGCCTGCTGTTGGTCAGTAATCCTTTCTCATATAAACAGCATTGCATTATTGTTCTATGTTCTATTTATCACAGTGTACTCATATTTTCCAGGCACAAACTACCTTATTGCAGTCACATGTGAAGACAAACGGCAATATTATTGTCAGCTGTGTTCAGTCAAACTGAGGAATAAAGACCACATGACCAGCTTGAGCCACCGATTGAAATACGTGGTGTGTAGTTTTTTTTAAAAACATTTGTTTTAATTTATGAAGCATTGTACATCTTAGAAATATAACATTCATTAACATGATCTGAATTGTGTGTATAGAGGGAAAAGTGTCCCGAATGGGAGGCTAGTTCCTCAGATATGAATGAAAAGCTGTTGGACATGGTGAATCACTTGGCCCAAGTCGAGAGAAACACAAAGCGCTATGATAAGGTAAGCTATCATAACATGCACACACAGTAACAAAATGTGCACAGCATATATCAGTGGAGTAATAAGACTTGTCATGTATCATTGAACCATAGTACATGCTAATAAAATTATTCCCCCCCTCCATTTCTAGGTTGTTACTGCAGGTTTGGAAGAGTACAGAATGCTCTCTTCTCTTTCAGACGAAGAAGGTAAACTAGAACACAGCAAGTGACATTGGCAATGTAATGTCTTATTTGCCTTGTAGTCATGGGTTGCAGAGTGCTGGAAATTAAGCTCGCCTCAGGGTAATAGTTCACTTTTCAGGCGAGTCTAAGTTTAGAGCAATTGGTCCGTGAGGCGAGTGCACTTTTCAGCAGCAATATAATTAAGGGAGTCTGTTGTGTACTGCGACGTGACTGTTGATAATCAGCCCTCATAATCAATCCACCTTAATAATGAGGCGGCATTAAAATTGATGGACACTTGCCTTGTACATTCTCAGTACACAAAAATAATTTTAGAGTAGCCTGTAAGATAACAAGTAGCCTACGTTTGCGAATTAACTACTAGAAAACTTTAATGACAGTGAGCCTATAAATGTTTCATTCTTTTTACTGTGCTGGTGTGGTCGTGTAATGTGTAGACTAGTGAATATAGGCTGGTGAATATAACCAATTAATAACAGATCTTAAATTATGCAATCTACTGCAGTTTCATTTGGTAGAGATGAATTAAAGCTGGTGTAAGTCTTCCTCCATTAGCTCAGTGTTCTGCTTTACAGTTATGGGTGAGGGCTATGAAACAGTTATAGCCTATCCAACAGGTAGGCTACTGTAGGCCATGGTGAATCCTTCAATTTTTGAAGTCAGCTCCATTAATGTTTTGTGCAGGCTGTCTGTTTATTTAATAGTCAACATTATAATATTATAGGCTAATATATTAGCCTGATATTATAGGCTAATGTATATATTTGTGTGTGTGCATAATACCATTAAACTGCCAATTTAGCCTATATTGCTCTGAAAGCAATAATCAGACGGAAGGAGGAATCACAGAATTCAGCATCTACCACCTCTCTAAAACCAGACATCAAACCAGTGCAAACCGCTTACTCAACTGAACTCCAGAAAGTGTCACAAGCAACTGCAGGTAAATTTACATTAGCATAATCTCTGTTCATTCATTAATTTAAACATGCAAGGCAGATATGACAACTATTTTTGATAACTGCTGAACACCTGTCTGTGAAGCCATCTAGAAAACAGACTTTACTTTTACCCCCACAAACAGTTGAATGCCAGTCAAAGGAAGAGGTATCAGGGGCTTCAACAGATAGTAATTCGGGGCTGGAGCACAGTCAAAGGCCTCCAAACCTGCCGATCAACAGTCAAGGTGAGAAGTGGTTGAACTTAAAACCCATACAGTAACTGATATTACGGGACTGTGCATAGTAAACAAATATTGGCCAGGCTACATTAAACAGGTCAACTATAACTATTATTAATTCATTTGATTGTTAAACTGCTGAACACCTGCCTAGTGTATGAGAACTGAGCATCTCATTAATGCCGGGTACACACTACATGACTTTTCTGTCTTTCACAATTGTTACCATGTCAGATTAGACGAAAATTATACAGTATGGGCTGTCTGTCCTTCACAGGTATAGTTGCCACTGTTCGACAAAGTGCTCTTCTGTTTCATGTGTCCATGTGAGAGCCAGTGTAGCATCCGTCCTTTTCTTCGCCATATTTACATAGTCCGCTGGAGAGCATCCTGCCATCCTATTGGTTAACGTGAAGGAATGTCAGAGCACCTTGTAGGGGATGTCAAACTAGGCGAGGAAAAAATAAAAAAATTCTAACATGCTAGTCTTTTCGTCGGGATGTCGTGAGGCGTCGCAGACTGCTCGTAGCCTATCTTGGAATATGTCACACTACACGGAGTAACGACGCCTGTCGTCACTCCCGACGAGCCACGTTCTGTCCCGACGCTGAAAATGCGTCGGTCACGACCAAATCGGGTCAAAATCGGCCTGAAATCGTGTAGTGTGCACTCAGCATTAGAGCAGTTATCAGAAACAGACTTTACTTTTACCCCCACAAACAGTTGAATGCCAGTCAAAGGAAGAGGTATCAGGGGCTTCAACAGATAGTAATTCGATGCTGGAGCACAGTCAAAAGCCTCCCAACCTGCCGATCAACAGACAAGGTGAGGTTGCACTTAAAACCCATGCAGTAACTGACATTATTTGATTGTGCAGAGTAAACCATAACAGGCAGGCTACATTAAACACGTAACATAGGTGGAGTGAATGCACACATTTTTTTTATTAACTCTGTATGTTGCATGTTCAATGTAGCCTTGCGCATGAAAGGTGACTGAAATGAGCACAATTACTAAATCTCACACAGTTCTCAACCTTTACCTTCCATGTACAGTCAACCCTCAGCTGAATGAGGTCAAAAGTTATTCAAAAAAAGAAACGTCTTCCTTCAAAGGTAAATACAACAGTGTTAAGTCTCCTATATCAGAATCAATTAAGAACGATTTATTGTCGTGTGTGCGTGTGTGTGTGTGTATATGAGCGCGACATACAGGTGTAAATGTGCGATATGGTACAGAACAATAAGCAATGTTGGTTGCTGTAGATTGACGTTGTTTGCAAACATTTATATAATGTATAGAAAGTTGCAGGCCCAGTGAGGTGGAAGACCACTAGTTTGGAAGAGGACTGCTTTTGCAGGGCCGCCGGTATGATGGTGTTGAACCAGGAATGAAGTCTGCGTAACAGGCTCCTAGCGCAGGACCCCTGAGAATATGTTGTGAAGGAAGGGCCATGTTGACTATGTTGTCCACAGACTGGTTGGGTCTGTAGTAGGACTGAATGCTTAATCGTTTTCAAACCGAAATGGCGATTTGAAACCATGCCATTAACTAATCGCAAGGTATGCGATTTATATGCGCATCTGACTCTGACTTTTTTTTTTTTGTAGCGTCAATGGCTGTATTTGCATGCCATCCTCCTTGTTTGAGGGTAATTATAACTAATCAGCGCTGCACTCCTCCTAGGTCTACCAGTCATGCTCTGAAATTCAAGACTACTATATTATATTGTAGGCTACGTAGCCTACATGGCACTCTTAACAGGCAAGCAAAGTTTGAAAATGTAACGTTAGAAAGCTTAAACATTGGTTAAAAAAAGTCTGAAAATAATTATTTTCATTTATTTAAGGGATGCTGAAATGCAATTTAGTTGTGCTTGAGCACATTTAAAAACATTTCTAAAATTGCCAATGTGCACGAACTGTTGCATGTCTTAAAATGCAATAAATCCATGCTTATTCCTGTATATTTGTCATCTTTTCATTTAAATATAGAGCAGTTAATTTGATGCCATCTCATGTGGTAATGCTCCATAACATGCTTTAAATATGTTACATGTATATTTAACTTAAATCTTGACTTTAAAAAAATATCGTAAATAAAATCGCAATATCTGTCAGAAAAATTGCAATTAGATTTTTTTCCAAAATCGTTCAGCCCTATGTAGGTTAACTGCAGTGGTGAATGGTCAGTGATGGACTAAAGGTGGGAGAGGATAAGGCGTTCAAAGGTCTTCACCACAGAGGTTGGGGCGACCGGGCTGCAGTCATTTAGACCTTTGATCATTGTTGTCTTTTGGGTATGGGACGACAGTGGAGGCTTTGGTGCATGTCGGCACCTGGCATGTCTCCAGTGAAGTGGTGAAAATGTCTGTAAACACCAGGAACAGTGTAATGGACTTGTACTCTATGAATGCATTATATGTGCTGTTATAATTGGCAGTGACAAAATACCAATGACAGCTGATAAGTTCTTCAATAGATCTGTTTTTCTCTTTGCTGCACATGCAGTTTGTCAGTCTCGTGCAATGTGTGTTGTGTGTTGAGGTGACCTTTAGGATGGTGCTTGTTGAAACCTAGGGTTACCACCACAAAAACCACACACACTGGTGGCATAGGTAAGTTTCAGGGCAGACTGTCTGACAAATGACCTGAATGATAACAGGTTGTTAATCGTGTGATACGTTTTGGTTTGTGGTTGGTGATCTGCTGCAGTCCTCTCTGGATTTAAGCAGTCGTTGGCAGATAATTGGTAATTCAGTCCGTTTGGTCGTTACGCCTCACTCACAGCCTTGCCAAATGTGTATTTTCCAGTTTAATCTCTTCTGTCTTCTCAACCGAAGCTTTTAAGTTTTGCTTGTCCTTCCGGTACACGTGCTTGCAGCGGAATGTAAATACCGGCCAGATTTAACATAACAGACGGTACATCCATGACTAATCGAATCATTAGAACCATATTACTACATCAATGCAAAAATAATGAACCATAGGCAAGATTTAGCAGTTGATTAGCTAACATAATGTATTGCTTTGTATTACTGATTTGCCTCTTGCTAACTTGCATTCTTTTCAGTGGAAATAATTGCTGGGACTAGCCGTTTATTTCGCTACCTGGAGGTGATGAACCTGACAGAGCCAATTATAGGTTTGTGTCTCCTGTGTTTTACTGTAGCGCTTTTTGCAACCAAGTGAGAATACACCTAACAGCTTTTTTTTTTCAGGTCTGCACAAGGTTCTTGAGATCCGCGAGACAACTCTTAATCTGCCTAGCTTTTACCTGTGCAAGAGCTGCAGAAAATCATTTTCATTAGCCAATATCTGCTCTCACATGATCAGTACTGAGCATCGGTGCAATTACATAGTAAGTAGCATCAGTTGGTATGATTTTCTTGATTGTATTGGTGCCTACTGTTCCGACCAGTGTCGCTGTTTCCATTTTGAGGGAAAACATTTTATGACTTTGTATTGTGTAAAGGCATCACTCTGTCACTTTCATATAATAACAACCTGAAATATGTCTTCAAAGCTCTTTTGTGACGGGATGCACTGCCAACAAGGAAAATGGCTTTGGTTAGCTGTATAACCGAAAATGTGCTTTTATGGTGACTATGGCTGTTAAAATTTACAGCGATTCATTGCATGCGTTGCGTAATTCATTGCGATTAATAAATTGCATAGTTTTACCTTGTTCAAAATTGTATCTAAATTATTATTTTTTTTATGTATATTATTTTTAAAATATAAATATTTAGGGATGGGTGGAAAAAGGAGCCTTATGGCTTTATATGCCTTTTTTTGCAAAGCCAGCCAGCTACAGTTTGCCTATAAGGCAACAAATATCAGTTTGTTCTCAAGTATGAAGACATTTCTAATTGATTCAATTCTAGGGCTGATTCGTGCAATACAGGCTACATCATTAAAGGTATGGTCAGCTATTGCAAGCAAAATGTAAGCTAATACACTTAACGTCAAATTCAACTAAAATCTCCTCACATTTCGCTAGCTTACCGTTCTCTGCGTGTTGAAAAAAGAATCTGATACTTCTACACAGCCCTGGCTCTGTAAATAGTAACATAAACAAAGTGAACACCGCTCGTATCAACAAAGCCATAGCACTATGCTTTGCTTCAGTGCATTTAGAAGTGTGAGGCGCCACGGTGGAACACCGCGGACCAATACTGTTTTGATTTGAGCTCAAAGTTAGCAAGAATGACTGACCCTGCCTTTAAGGGCACTTTCACACCTGAAAGATCGGACCAAGATTAATTTTATACATTTGATTTTGATATGGTTTCATGAAATCCAAATCCTCTACCTGCCAACTTGATCCCATGCCCAATAGCCTCGTCAAAACATGCCTTCCTTCCATCTCTCGCATGCTCACTGACACATTTAACTTCTCTCTCACCACTAGCTTTGTACCCGCACTCTGAAAATCGCAGCTGTGACCCCCACACTGAAAAAATTTATGCTGACCCCAATGACAAACAATTTTCGCCCCATGTCCAACCCACCCTTCTACTCCAAAACACTTAACACTAAACTTCAATAACCTACTTGAACCATTTCAGTCTGGATTCGGTCCCAAACACAGTACTGAAGAAGCTCTAGTCAAAATAACCAGTTACCTCCTCTGTGCAGCTGACTATGGCTTCCTATCCATCCTCATCCTTCTTGACCTGACCGCAGCCTTCGAACCTATCTCCCGCCCACTCCTCCTAGAACATCTGACTGGTATTGCAGGAGTTGCGCTATCCTGGTTTTCCTCCTACCTCACTGGCCGTCAACAATTTGTCCAAATAAATTCTCACAAATTAAGATGTTTGGCAGTCTCACTGTCCCTCAAGCAGGGTCGGACTGGGACTGAAAAACGACCCGGAACTTGAAAGCCGACCGGCAGAGAACCATCTAGAGTAGACCTTGTTGGCAAATACAAATAGCACACCATCCACTATAATAAACTAGTAGTTTATTTAAATTTGTAGATAGCCTGGCCCTTTCTATTGGCCTTTTATTTGTTTTTAAATATACATTTTAGCACGATACATTTCAGCACCAATAAAAATAGTTGTCAATGTTAACAACCTAAGATTGACTATTAACCTACCAACTCTAGCCAGCAGTGTAAACTAGAAAAATTATAACAATAGCTATCGTTTGGATGTTTGAATTAGGCCTATCTAAACATAGAAAATGTTGCTGCTTGTACTTGACATCTCTTGTAGGCTATAGCCTGTACTGTGTCTCCTGGCTGCTGACTGTCACTTGGCTTGGGGTACAACATATGCGTTCTGTATTTTACATTTGACAGCATGAGTACTCGTCTTATTTTTCCCATATGTATAGATGTATTAACCTGCCCTACACTCGATTTATTTAGATAAGAATCTAAAATGAAAAAAATATATAAAATTCCATCTTGCATTCGAAAACTATTGAGCCAATCAGATCTCCGCATAAACAAGGATCAGTCCAAGATAGGAGGGGCCGCTCGTATCTCTCCTCAATATTGAAAGTAGTTTGGCCCAGTCCGATAAACACACAGAGACCGTGATGCACTATAGCGCAGCAGATGCGGCCAGCCGGCCTGCCCAGTCACACAATGTAGTGTAAAACATTAGAAATATAAAAACTCTTTGAACAGTGGCCGGTTCACACCGGCCGGATCGGCCTGGAATGGACTGGCCATTCGGGAATACTCCCAAACGTCCCGATGGCCAGTTTGTCCCTGCCCTCAAGGCTCGGTACTGGGTCCTCTGCTATTTATTATATACCACCTACCTTTGGGGCATGATCATGCAACACCACAACGTTGACTTTCACTGCTACGCAGACAACACCCAACTCTACATCACCAACTGCCTTCAGGACATTCAGAGCTGGATGACTCGTAATGCCCTCAAACTCAACAACAGCAAGACAGAGGTCCTGCTCATTGGCTCCAAATCCACTCTCTCCACACAAGACAACCCCAGCCTTAACATTTGCATTTTCCTATTTTCAATGTAAGATGTCCTTGAGTGTTTTGAAAGACGTCCTAAAATAAATGTATTATTATTAGTGGCAGTGAATTACGCTTTTATTACTGCCGTTAGTAATTACATATGTTCCACCATCCTGAATCCAGGAATAAACTAATAGAAGGCTACCTGCCCAATTGACAACGTCAGACACGCGTCCATCTACAAACCAATCAATGTCATGTAGGGAGACGCAGGTGATGACAGCAGGACGTAGGTACGTCAGACAAAAAGTTTAGTGCGCTTGCAAATTGCAGTGTTAAAACCTAATCGAATCAAATGTATAATGACATGAACCTTGTTCCGGAATTTCAGGTGCAAAGCGCCATAAATCAATCTACTGAAAAATTAAATCACTATGCAGATACCAAGAACCAGTATTATCATGCTGTATCGGCCTGATACGAGTTCCAACAAGTAGTATTGGTGCATCTCTAGTCGGCACCACATTATGCAAAATTGCTTTATCTAGCTAAAAAATAATTTAATATTTCTAAATTTCAATACATTATTAAAATGAAGGCATATGGAATGTCAGCATCCAGAATTTTCCATTCTTCCTAGTGATTCCTCATTCTAACTTACAGAATAATGTTAGTCATTTTAGAGTCTGGCTTTTTCGGTTTGACATCTTTTGATTTGTTCTGGATTTGTATTACCTTGTTGGTAATGCATCCCACCCATCACACAGCAGTTATTGGCATTTTTCTGTATTGTGTAAAACTGCCTTCTTGTCATTTGACTGCTAACAAAAACAGTTAAATGTCATGGGAAATTTCTATAGAAGAAATTGCTGACAGTAGGCTAACTGTAAAACGTGTGTGGACTTATTTTGACGTCTGCCTATTTTATTTGTATTTATTGATGGAGAGGGAGAGGATCTGGCGGTGACGCCAAAATCACATGATGTGGCATCAGCTCGGAATCCTCTTCATTATTTTCTGGTTGTAATGCATTTTTTAATATTTTGCCAGAGGCAGCGTTCCCCGGAATTCATGTATCCCCTGGAAGACCCCAGTCTGACAGAAATGGACAGACTGGAAATCTTACAGTACTATGCTGAGCAAATCTCAAATAGGGAGAAACATGAAAGAAAAGATGCTTTGGTAATTACATTTTTTTTAAGTTACCTTTATTACTCACACAATGGCTTGATTAAAATAAGCAATACAACAGCTGTGTACAAACATTTTAAGATTTACACATTTTAAGATAAGATTTAGCCAGTGGCCCCAGGATTTCTAGCGTTTCTTTACAACTTTAATGTTTCCTCTACGGGACTTTTCTAACCATTTTTGTTAAACATGGTCAATGTCTTTTTTTTTTTTTTTTTTTTATATATTAAGGGTATAATGCTAGCTGAGGACTACTATGAACAAGTTCAGATGGCTCCGTTCGGCGAAGGTAGCGGTTAATGCTTATTTTCAATCTTTGTAGATGTTTTCTTCTCTCTGTGTGTGTGTGTGTGTGTGTGTGTGTGTATCTACATGTGTGTATATATATACGTGTGTGTACACACACATTATTGTATTAAGACTTTTTTTTCCTTAATTTTTTTTCTTCAGCATTAGACGTGCTACATAAAATGTTGGAGGAGAGGCAGTGTGTTATGTACAACAACATTTATGCTGCACAGAACATAGGTAAGTTCTTATGAGTCACATGATGTATAGGATATAGCAGTGATTCCTCTGCTTTCATTTAAATGTGGTGCTGCAAAAAAAACTAGGTAAATAACGTCCAACATCAACAAACGTTAGTAGCAGCAACAGTCTCCCAGAGGCAGGGGCAGCATGCAACGTGAGTTTGTCAATGAGCATGACATCAGAAGTAAAGAGCTACAGAGATCTCAGCCTTCAGCCCGCTCCACGCCACACATGGAGCTGGACTGTACGTAGCGCATCCACTCGCGGGAACTGCACACTTTCGCAATTTCGCCAGGTCACTCTTAGTTTGCCGTTCTCTGGCCACTGTGTATTGTGTTTTTATAACTTGTTTTTGTTTTATCCTCTTTTAAAAGTATGTATATGGGTTTTAGCTCCCCAAACATTAGATTAGATATGAGAATGCATAGGTGGCAGATGTAAGGGTCAGGGAGTAAAGCTAACATTGAGAGATCTCCTATTTGAGCTGACTGTTATAAAATATTGCATTCTTACTACACACGTGTTATAATGTGACATGAAAATAAAGAATAATTAAATATAAATGGTATTAAAAGAATAACTGGTATTTCCAGTTTTCCACAACAATGTGTGTGCGAGAGAGAGAGGACGATGACTCCTCACTGAATAAAGCTTTGTGATCGGCCCCTGTTCCTTATTCATCCTGGTTCATGCCCAGGCCTTGTTCAAGCTGATCAAGCGATGAGCTAGTTTCATTTCCTTATCGGGGTGTCTGCACGTACTGCTGATACCACAATCTGTTCAATACTGCTGATGGGCACAAATGTTCTCTAGTATACTATAGTTATTTTCCATTACAGCTTTTAAAAAATGTACTTTTTCTCTCTCTCCTTCCCAGCTTCTAATTATTTCTCACGACTTCCTACATATCTCTCAGAAGTAAACCAACCACATCAGCATAATCTGGAGGAGGGTTCATTAACTATAAATGTCGGTGGCAAACGGAAAAGAGTCTCTAGTGCAATTAGCAACAGTCCACCCTATCGCCATTCTGACTGCGATAGTCCCCCTTGCCTGACCAGCGGTGCAGGAACTCTTCCTCAGATGACCAGCAAAGCCGAAGCTGCCAAACCAGTGAGCTTACCTGCAACCATTCAGGCCCAACATCCTCCTTTGAAAGCACAAAATACATTGTCTACAAAACAGGAGGAGTTGGATTTCAAATGCACCACTTCCTCTAACTCTGAGCTTACCTCAAATACATATCCAGAAGAGGAATTCCCTCCATCTAAGGTAATACAACAAACCGCATATTTTGAAAGACCGTGTGCATGTTTTACCCAAGACAAGTTCAATTCCCCAACTGACTGTACACAAAGTTCTCTACAAGCCAGCATTTTGTCCGCTCCCAGCCCTAGCCCAGTAGATATGGAACATGCCCATACTGCAGCCCTCACTTTTCTGTCACCTGAAGATAAAGTAGCACAGGCAGCTAAACAAATACCAGTGATTATGGACATGTGTCGAGAAAGAAGACCTGCGGCTCATTCTACCCGGTCACATCTCAGCAACGCTGTGCCGTCTCAAACTATTACCAGCTTAGGGTATATCAAGGATGACAATAAAGGTAGATTAATTGCAGAGGTTTTTGACTCTACTCCCGCCCTGACCTTTGAACCTACGGCCACCTCTTCTTACTATAATGCCAACCAGGCACAGCAGATAAGTTCTGGAACTCATTCCCTCGTGATTCAATGTCCTGGAGGTGTTCCTTTTACTGCCTACTCACCCACTAATGTCACTCCCAACCCAAATGTTGTGTGGTGCCTCCCTTGTTCTTACTTTCATAGTGGGGGATTGGACAACCTCACAACCATTACCCAAGACCTCGGTCAGGTAGAACAGGGGACATGTTCTTGCATCAACAATCAGAATGTTCAGTATTCAGGATACAGCACAGCTCAGCCTATGGTGATGGACAGACTAGCATGCAACCCTGCTACCTACTCTGGGAGTTCAGACCAAATTGGGTTGTACCATAGAGGACATGACAAGTATCAGATAGCGTCACCTGACCTGCAGGAGCCTGGGCAGCCTCCAGCACAGTGTCCTCTTGCTGTCGTCTTACTGCAGCACCCACATTTAAATCAATGATGGCAAGCAGTGTCACTGATTATGCCTACTGTACTACAAATCTCATTGTTTATATACATGAAAGATTGCATCAGCAACATGTTGATGTGATTTACTGCATTCCAGCTACAGATATATTTTTTCTTTTCCCCCCCTTTTTTTTTTTTTGCTGTAAAAATTATTTTTCTTTTTTAAAATCTAAACAAGGTAGGTTTCAGTGTAAGCTTTTTATCCAGTTGGACTGTATGGTTGTCACATCAACAAAGCTTTTTCTTTTCTTTCAGTTGAAATGTAAATATTGTGTTTTGAATGGTTGCTTGTTTTTTATTTCAATGCTGCTGGAATGTGTTAACATTGTATTTTTAATATAAATGGAAGTTTGAATAATTTAGTGTTGAATTGCTTTTGTTTATAATTGACGTTCAAAATTCCACAACAACTGTCTTAATTTTTTTTTGTGCACACATTTTTGTGCACAAAATGCAGTTTTTAAGGCAGTCAATACATTTCAAGGCCTAAACACGTTTATTTGTCTAACTTCACCAGCAGGCAATACTCTTTAAAGATTGTCAGGCAAAGAACAATTTAGGCTATATAATGCATTTTTAGATTTTCCACAATATGCCTGTTAAAATGTTTAACAGCCTTATCTTAAACTTAAAGTGTCTTATTTTCTATGTAGTTTTTGATAGTTTGATACTTAAAAGGCAACAGAAGCAATGTTAGAATCTAGACAATATGTATCAATGTTAGACAATGTGAATTGAGATTTCTTTCTCTCGTGTCTATTAATCCATGTTAATTAACATTTTGATGAATGAGGCGTGTGCATTTGTTAGGCCCGTATGGTTAAGGCCATATGGTTAGGCCTTGTTTTCTGAATAAAAAGTACATATTCAAAAAACTTAATGTGTTTATTCAATTAAAGATAATTTAAGCAACAGGGATGTTTATATTTTTTATTAATGCAGGAAAAGAACAATACAATCAAATTGTAACATAACATAAGGAGAAAAACGAATAAATTTAAGAAACAAAGGCAGATAAAGCAACAAACATGTTATAGTATCTAACAGTATTACATAAAATTATTAGTTACGCACGCCTCCCGGAGGAGTATGCTTGTAACACCCCGTTACACATAAACCCCCATGGACTTGGGCAGAGAAAGGAGACAAACACAGGAGCACCGTTCAACAGGGTTTATTGACGGTATTAGTGGGAGAAGAAGGGGCTGGGCGGAACCAAAGTAAAGAAAGCAAATGCAAAACCAACCTCTAACCCTATCTTACCTGCCACAACTCT
>JAODTR010010230.1:8346-29192 GCA_025399935.1 Amblyopsis rosae | reverse complement strand
TCTACCCGAACCAACAGCTTTATTTATTACATCTTTATGGGGTGCTTATATCTTCTATCTTTAGTGCCAGGAAACTCGCAGACCAATTGCTTGCTTTGTAAGTCATCCCACATGGAGTGTTCTACAAAAAGATACATTGACCCCTGAGCCAGAGCTTTTTATCAAGAATGGACATCTCTCAAGGGAGCAGCCACTGTGCAGCTGACTATCAAGTTCAGGTAGAGGTCAGTGTCACTGACTCAAAAGAGTTAACCTAACGTCTTTTTTATATAGTGGGGGAAACCAGAGCACCCGTAGGAAACCCACGCAGACACAGGGAGGACATGCAAACTCCACACAGAAAGGCCAGGACGATTGGGGTTAGAACCCAGGACCTCCTTGCTGTGAGGCCACCGTGTTGCTTAGGGTCATTGACCAACCGATTCATACTGCCCCACAATCTGTTGGTATTGCACCTTGCGCATGCGTACGGATGCATAGACAAAAGGGCTGGGAAAATGTGCAATAAGTACGGATGTAGTACGGAAATATGCGGGATCTGCTTGGCAGCGTTGTTGCATAGAAATGGGACTTTAGCCTCAGCCTCTTGCGTCCATTAGCACTATGTCACATGAGCAACTCTGTGCTGAATGTCTGATGCATAGACCCCTGTGAGCTCGACTGCACTTTCCGAAATTGAGAAGTAGATTTTCATTGGTTGCTATTATTTGTCACTCACAATCCCTGCTGCAAAATCCAGCATTGCTGGTCACCAGCATAATGTATGTTTTGCATGCTGGAACCAGCATGGAATGCTGGTTTGCTTGTACCCGGCATCCCATGCTGGTTTCTGGTATACCAGCTAGACCAGCACTACCCCAGCACTAACCAGTATGAACCAGCCTGGACCAGCACTGCACCAGCACTAACCAGTGTGAACCAGCATGGAATTCATGGTTGTTTATGCTGGATTTGATATATATATATATGTAAATAAAATCATATTTAACATTTTCCCCACACAAAATATGTTTAGGCTTACATTTAATTAATTTGTCGTTGCAGCTCATCAACTTGCCTTGTTGTCGAATTATTTATCCACTGTGCTCCACTCCATAACTATTGTCTGTTATTATTAATTCCGTCTTTTATAAAGCAATTACTATCCAATTATTTTATGCAAAAATATATTGCTCTTCGAGTGTTCTGCACGGGATTGGTCGTTCATGCACGCTGCTTTTACGTCAAGTGATTGGTGTTAAGTATACGATTGAAGCGGTCTTCCAGCAAGCGACACTACAGAGAGCGCGTCCTAAGCGAGACCACCGTCTTCTAAACGAGCATGATGTTTTCCTGTCATGATTATGGATTTAAATCGTTTTTTTGCTCTTAAAATACTTGTTGCAGCCACCATATTAATATCTTCACTTGTGATAAGCGGTAAGATTGTATGTAGACTATTTATTCGCTACACTGGTTATTTTGTAACTATTGTCACAGTCGTGTTAATATGGATTTTGACCTTAACCGCGTAAAGTTATTACGCTACTATGCTGGTAAATGTTATGTAGCCTATGTAAGAATGTTTTGCTTTTCTTTTGCACAGCAAAACAGACGTTAAGTGGGGTTTGAGAGGACGCATCAATTTAATGCCATGCAAATATTAAGTTATAATCACAGAAAAGTATCTTCCGTGTCCATGTTGATCATACAAGACTACTAAAAATACAGGACTGGTTGTTATGGGCTATACGTCACGTCATTCTCTCTCTCTATCTCTCTGATACGATAACTTGACAGCTTCTAAAGACAGCAAGCAACAACAGGACAAAGACAGCTCTAAACCATGCTAGACAGCTCTGCGGGGGGGTGTACTGATGATGTCAGGGCAGATGTCATGTAACTCACTGTGCCGCTACAAAGCATGCCGATAACGCCTTCTGTTAGTGTTATCACCACTGGTACAACGTCTTGCATACACAGACGGAAACACCGCAGTCCTATCACTCAGTGTGCGGGGGATTGGACAGGTCAGATGCACATGTGCGATTTCAAGGAGCTATGGGCTATTAGCATATGAAATAACTATATCTGCTATCTGTGCCTAACGAGGTCTACTTCTGAGCACCAGGCATCGGGTCTGGCAATTAGTAAAATTATATCCTTGTTAATCCAACAGTTTTAACCTGAATCTGATTGGTTCTATTGAATATGGCATTACGCATAATATACTCAAAAGAACTATTCGGCAGGTGCGTCCTCAAGGTACACTATATTCATTAGTGTCCATAATTACCAGCATTACAAAAGTCTGAGTCCCTCCAACTTGGGAGTGGATGATGGGCTCACAATAGTCCGGTAGGAGCTAGTCTCGCAGAGCCATGCTATAGGCTACGTAAAGTCTGGCACACAGCGCTGCCCAGGGGCTATTCTACAGGCATGGTTTATTCTGTCCTATTTTCAGTTGGGTAAGTTACCACTTTAATGTGCATGTGGCTCATATTCTCATCAACGATATATTAATAAATGTTAATGATTTACTAATTTTCTACACATTAAAACCATCACACATTGGCCTATACAATAAAATCTCTTTTGGGATGATTTTTATGAATCATAGGCTATCTCAAATATGTTATTGTAGATGAAGACTACAACACAATATGTGAAAAGAAACATTACATAAAGAAATGCATTCCTTAGTCAAATGCCAAAACTACTGCTTTTTTTCAGATTTTGTCTTTATAGGCCAAACTCCATTGCTTCATTTACAGCTCTTTGGCCATATGGCTAAATTGTACATCCCAGAATTCCGCTGGCCCACTCCAGACATGTCAAACCGCACATTAATCCAAATGATCAAAATGTAATTTACAACTATAACATGGCTTTGAGGTAACAAAAACTGTTAAATTGTTATTTAGGCTATATTGTGAACAAAATGGCGTTGCACCATTCTAGTAACCTGACATGCCAGAGAAATTGTTGTCACAAGTCCATCTGGGAAGTCGTACATTGAAACTGTTTGTGATTGGCTGTACTTTCAAAAAAATACTTACCATGCCCATATAGCTATAAACATGACGCTGGTTGGAAAACCACACCCGTATAGCTATAAACATGACGCTGATTGGAAAACCACACCCGTATAGCTATAAACATGACGCTGATTGGAAAGTTCAGTTGCTACTCGGACACATTCAAAATGATTCCGAGGCCTTTCCAGACTGATTCTCATGGCGAAATTTAACTGAAGCTCACGATATCAGGATGGTCTCACGAGGCTAGCATTCTAGAAAACCCCAACATTTACCAGCACATATTGACTGTGTCGTTATAATACAGTAAATGAATAGGAAATTTGTAGATTTAGGATTAGGAGACTGGTAGGATTTAAGGTTTGGTTTCGTGTGTGAGAAGGATCACGCCAATGTGTAGATTGGCGCCCAACCTAATGCACCTGGCGCACATGGGTGCTCTGGCTCCGTATTGCACCAACAGGATCGGCGCCGTATTAGGAGGGTACAATCACACACGTGCAACATTGACAGCATGCAGCCAATATTCACTCCCTTTCACTTCCATTCTATGCGAGCGAATGAGCGAATGAAACCTTTGCCACAGGAAGCAAAGGAAGCCTGCATGGCAATCTTTGATTAAAAATAATTTCAGGAAATATTTCAATGTTTTAGGGGTGCTTTGATTGACATGCACGACGACCAACTATGTAACTAAATCACCAATCGGAAGGGTAAACTTACAATGAAGAATTTGTTGGAAAACTAACAACAGGACTCAGGGCAAGTGTTGTAGGCTACATTTGTAGTTAGTAGGCTATGGTTACTGCTTAAAAACAGACATTTTAAAATTAGTTAAATAAATCAGTGCACTAGTGCCGCACCAGAGATTATGGATACAGACTTGTCAGTGACAATACTTACATCCAATGAAAATCACTTTCTGAAAGCTTTTAAATGATAGACTGTATCAGACGTTCATCACAGAGTTGCTTATGTGACGTAGGATTAAATGTGTTTAAGGAGAGGCTGAGACTATAGGCTCACAATGTTCCCCACCCTCACGCCTGCTTATACACTTGAGTTTGACTATGAACAGCGAGCTTGGGGCTCAAGACTTTAGGGTTCTTGGGGAAGAAGGTGCCAGGACTTACATTAATAAAGCAATGCAAGGTGGAGTATAAAGGGTTAGGTTAGGGGATGTGCCCATGCCGGGGCTCCAACCAAGTCACCGTTTAGCTGGAAGTCGATCTCAGACCACGAGACAATCCTGAACCCCATTTAAAACTTAAATCAGTATTGCACTGGCCAGAGCACACCACGTACGGATAACCACCGCAGAGCATTTGCAGCATGCCAGGGTTGAACTGAACCCACATGTCTAGACATTTCCAAAGATGCTCATCAGAGTCTCTGAGAAATTGATTGACCTCTACAAATAACAGCTTGAGATGACGAGCCAGCATTTTGAAGTGCAGCTGCCCTCTTCAGAGTACAACTGGCCTGATTGCTGCACATCATCAGCGAGGTTTCTGTCTGCGTGCGCACAATACACGTTAACGTGGAATAGTGTTGTGTGTACAACAGCTCAATAATGGTAAACATTAAAAATGCCACTGCCCTTAAACCAGTGAGTCGTAATTACATATTCATATACACGTAAATCTTTAGAGACGTGGCGCTTAACAAGCTGGCTTCTAATCAGAAACACTAAGAGGGTCACGCTGATTTGATATGCGCTTTGTGATAATATGCTTTGTGTCCGTTCCATGGATAGGAAAGTCATAGCATGCATGCCCCATCTGTTCTGCTTGGTGCACACCCTATAGATGCCTTGTTAGCAGATATCTCTCTTGCTGTCAAAGGCGGACACTTCCGTGCTCCCGGACAATTTATGGGTAGCAAAGTCTCCTGTGTTGGGGTACTGCTGCTATATAGGCCTAGACCCAATGGTTGATGATGAACGGACTTGGTCGTGACTAGAACAAGGACACCCTCAGACCTGGGACAAATCTCCTGTGGCGTTTGTCAATACGCCATTTGATTGACCACTCATTATCTACTAAACATGCTGTTGTTGCCCTACCAACACCTATTGTAACCTAACTGTTCTGGAAGGTAGATTCCTCCCTCTGTGGTCCCTTCTGAAGGTTTATTTCATTTTTTCCATATGGGGTTTTTTCCTAGCCCGGGGGAAAGAGCAGGTTAAGAGGGTGTTGTTTGTTTCCATGTACCTGTAATGTGATTATTAAGGGCTGTATAAATATACTTGACTTGACTCTGTCTGACACACGTCTCATCATTAGAAAGTTTTAGTCTACATGGACAAATTCAGTTTGCATCCAATGCTGCTTTTAATACCTGCAGGTGCAATTATTGTTTATCCCCAGAGCATTTTGGGGCTTTCAAATTGCCTTTTGGGATGGGGGTGGCAATGATACATATTTATTCTCATGTATACCATTTTTGCTTTAGGTCTAAAATATGTATTTTGTAATATATAAGGAAATGTGTCAATCAAGCAGCCACAATATATAAATTTCTACTAATGTGATTCATTCATTAATTCAATTGTGAGTGTATTTTGGCTTATCACAAAGTCAGGAATCATCACATAACGTAGAAAAATGCAACGATTTATTCAAAAAGACGGCACAATAAACGTTTCTTTATTATGCTGCCACTGATAAGGATAACTACTTTTAAAAATGACAGATATGAAGTGGATGAGAAACAGGAGCTTATCCTTAATTAGTATGGATGGTATGATTTCACTTGAGCGACAAAGTAAAGCACTTGTCTGGCGGTGTGCCATTGACACCCAAAGTGACTTCTGTGGGGTGTAGTCGCCATGGCAATAGATCTAAAACAGATGCTAAAATGTGGAACGGGTTGCCATGGAAGCCAGGAAGGATGCTTTGTGGGGTCTTAAAATGTGTAAACGTCCTTGTCGGACAGCGAGAGGGGAGAATGCTTTTTGTCACAGGAGAGAAGAAAGGGCCTCAAACCCGACACGGAAATGTGGAAATGTGTCTAGAAAGAATGTGTTTCACTCATACGCAATGTGTTTAATTCATACGGACATTTTTAAATAATTCATTTCTGTTGATAATATTCATGTAGCTCTTAGAAGGAAAATGGACAATATAGAGCTACAAGTAAAACGTAATTTATATGAAATATAATCAAATATAATAAAATGGATTATAGCAAAACCAGAAAAGCTGCTGCAGTTGTCTCTTGATGTTTCCAGAGCTGTTGAAATGTAAATGAGGAGCAGGTAGTTAACACTGCTTTCACACGTTATTAGAAATGTCTTCATCTCCCCCTCCTCAGGGACGTCTCTTCCTGTCACCGCGGCGACCGCGACAGACCCGTGCTCCCCAAACCCATGCCGGAACGGGGCGCTGTGCCGCGGCGGTTCCGGCGGATACGCCTGCTTCTGCGTGCCAGGCTTCCAGGGCGCCCGCTGCCAGATCGATGTGGACGAGTGTGCCTCTCAGCCCTGCGTGAACGGGGGCACCTGCGAGGACAGGGTGGGCAGGTACACCTGTCTCTGTGCACCCGGCTTCACAGGTGAGCACTGGTCGGGTTTAAAGGTCCCTGAAACCACCTTTAAACAGCACGTGGTTTTCCTCAAAGCATGTTTGTTTGTTTGTTATGCCACACAAGGTGTGGACATATATAAGTCAATTTTATTTACATAGCCCTTAATCACGTTGCATATAGTATATTTAACTGTATGGTAAATATATATATATATATATATATATATATATATGTATATATATATATATACACACTGATATGTTAAAAACGTCAGTTTGAAACCATTGTTACAGAAACACGGATGTACCTTGATTTAAGTCTCTACCTGCACATACCCCTCCTGCATAGTCTTGGAAGTCCTCCTATAGACTCCTTTAATTTTAAAGAAACTACACTTCACAAGGACGTATGCATCTGTTTTTTGACAAACAGACCTATACCTCAGTGACCTATTAGAGGAGAGAGAAGGAAACCGTTAAATTGCACCTATTTTGCTTTCAAAGCCCTGATTAAAGGCATCAGCGCACAGGGCCTAATGCACAGCCGGGCCAAAACAAGAGCCTTTCATTCTCCCCTCTATAGTGTGGAAAAGCTCCATGTCAGACCAGTCCGAGACCACCCCTAGCTACCCCTTTCATCTTCGCAGGTGTGACATGCGGGGTCCAGATTGACGAGTGTCAGTCACGGCCGTGCCTCAATGGCGGCCGTTGCCATGACTACACCGGCGGCTTTGCGTGCTCCTGCCCACCCGGTTTCCTGGGAGACCGCTGTGAAAATGACATTGATGAATGCCTAGCTCGGCCGTGCCAAAATGGGGGTCTGTGTATAGACGCCGTGAATGGGTAAGTATCCCAGAGTCCTTCACTGCCAAAACGCAGTCATTAAAGATCAGGCAATATCACGCCAAGTCTAGAAAAGTACAAATATATTAATAAATAGTCCTGATAAATAGAATTTTAACTATAGCATTAGGGACACAACCATATTTTAAAAGATTGGCTTCACATTTGTTTGATCTCCAGGAGCAATAATCCTACTGTATCACGTTTGTAATTGTCTCGGTATTAAAGTTTGTGAGGAATAAACGTATTGCCTCAAATTTGTTAGTTGTCAGTGAGAAATTACCTTTTGTCTCACGTTTGTAATTATTCAATGCTACTCAAAGGGATTAAGGTAGTCTGCCTCCAGTGAATAATTATGGAGGCAGGATGGTCTAGTGGTCTGGGTGTTGGACTCCCAACTTGAAGGTTGTGGGTTTAATCTCCCTGTAAGCATCCTTGAGCAAGATGCCTAACCCCCTACCCATAACTTGCTCCTGGTGGTTGGTTGCACCTTGCATGGCAGCAATCACCATTGATGTGTGAATGGGTGAATGTGAGGCAAAATCCTGTAAAGTGCTTTGGAAAAAAGAGCTATATAAATGCAGTCCATTTAATTACACATTATTTATCATGTACTATCTCATTTGTAATATCTTGTCTACTATGACTTTTTTGTATTATTGTAAAGCATGTTGAGCTGTAACCTTGTATGAAAAGTGCTATTAATAAAGTTTATTAATATTGTTATTACGAATTATGCTGATTATTAATAGTATATAGTGCGAATAAATCATTATTTTGTTTTGGCTTGTCAGATACTCTTGTGACTGCTCACACTCTCCCTTCACTGGGCAACACTGTGAAGTCCCTCTGCCACCTTGCCAGTCTGAACCGTGCTTTAACAGCGCCCCCTGTCAGGACAACAGCGGTAACTACACATGTGAATGCTGGCCAGGTAATTTTAGCGCCTCAACATCCCAGTCTGAAAACACTGTGTTAGTACAAAACTAACACACACACACACACGCACACACACGAACAAGCATGTACATGCATGCATTTAGCAATTAGTACGTATATCATTTTTATAATTGTATCATAGTTTTTCAGATTTTATTGTGAATCACCTCTGTACATGTAATCTCTTCACTGGAATTTGAGCTGCACATCTTGTATGGAAGGTGTGGTGCAATACAAATAAAGCTTCTTCTGTTAGTATTCTTCTTTACATTATATACAAATGTCTATATGTCCCTTCCTCCTTCCTCCACAGGGTTTGAAGGTCCTCAGTGTGAGGTGGACATCAGTGAGTGCAACAGCGCCCCCTGTCTGCACGGAGGCCGCTGCCTGGAACTGTCCTGGCAGGCTCTGTACGGCAGCGAGACGCTGCTTCCCCAGCGCTACGACCCACGGCACGCCGGGGGCTTCATCTGTAGCTGTCCCCTGGGAACCACAGGTAACTGACCCCGCGTCAGATCTGCCCTGTAGCTGTCCCCCATGCAGGAACCACAGGTCACTGACCCCAGGTCAGATCTGCACTGTAGCTGTCCCCCATGCAGGAACCACAGGTCACTGACCCCAGGTCAGATCTGTACTGTAACTGTCCCCCATGCAGGAACCACAGGTCACTGACCCCAGGTCAGGTCTCTACTGTAGCTGTCCCACATGCAGGAACCACAGGTCACTGACCCCAGGTCAGATCTCTACTGTAGCTGTCCCCCATGCAGGAACCACAGGTCACTGACCCCAGGTCAGATCTCTACTGTAGCTGTCCAGTATATCCAGCCTGCTGCTGACTACTAAAAACACCTATATGCAGTAGTACTTTATTAGAAACATCTTTCAGCTACATTCTCCATCTATGAGATATAAGAGCAGTGAGTAATTCATGCATACATTAATAATCATATTTTATTATATATTTAAATACATATGTATTTATTTATTTTAGTATTTCTTTAACCATGTCTGACTGTGCAGTTCATCATTCACATTTCAATGAGAAGGCTATAGAACAGTTTAGCAATTCAACTTTCACATTAGGCACATATAAAGTGTTATCAAAGATGATACAATAATTCAGATATTAGGCACTTATAAAGTGTTACCAAAGATGATACAATATTGCAGATATTAGGTGCATATAAAGTGTCAAAGATGATACAGTAATGCAGATATTAGGTGCATATAAAGTGTCAAAGATGATACAATAATGCAGATATTAGGTGCATATAAAGTGTCAAAGATGATACAATAATGCAGATATTAGGCACTTATAAAGTGTTACCAAAGATGATACAATAATGCAGATATTAGGTGCATATAAAGTGTCAAAGATGATAAAATAATGAGTAAGGGGAAAAATATATATATATTTAGGGAATCTTTTCTGCTTCACCCAAGCCCTTGATCTGGCCACACGTGTAAGAATGTGAGCTACAGCCGGGCTACTGAGAGCATATAGAAAATAGGCAATTGGCACACGCAAGCTAATAGCATTAGCTTAATCCCCGGGGATCTGGCTTTGCCGTTCTCCTGACTGGGGAAACGTTCTACCCTCTTGACAAGATAGGAGAGCACTTGTTCTGCGTTCACCGTGGGATCCACGGTCACTTAGCAATGTTGCATTCAGACCAGACCATAGGTACTGAGGCGGAGACAGCGCTGCCATGATAGGGAGGCTCACACTGTTGGTTTGGGGCGCTCTGTGGCTCGGGACAGGTAACACGCGCGTGCGCGCACACGCGCACACACACACACACACACACACACACACACACACACACACACACACACACACACTGTGGCGCTTCCAATGCCGTTGGGTAGGTGGAAAAGAGGAGATACTGGATTGTAAATCAAGGGATATATTTTGTGCAATACTGTCTCAATGTTCATGATAGCACATACTCTATAGGCTAGCGTGAAGTGAAGTGTGTCCGTGGCTGATCTAGCCAGATCTATCTAGGCTGGGCATGCAGTCATTCCTTGGCACGCACGTCAGCCAGTGTTTTACAACTGGGATAAATGTGACCTAATGTGACGCTAATCTCACTGTTTTTTAAACATCTTCTATAATGAGTTCACTCATACTCGACAGTAACGTGATTACGGGCCAGATGTTTAAAAGTAATTGTTAGCAATCACTAATAAACAAATAAAATGAAATAAGTACGATGGTCCAGTTTAAGGGAGGCTAGAGTCTATTTAAGTTTCAAATCTGATAATGTAAAGCAAATGTTACTTTGGCGACACCTACAGTAAGCAATATGTAATCGTTAAAAAACAGGTTTAAAGAGTTTCAGACAGTTTTTTCCAAGTCAGAGACCTGGTTTGGATGCCAGTCCACCATAGGAGCTTAAAGCTATAAGCAGTTTCTATTTCTATATATTACTACATAATTCTTCGACCCTGGCAAATGTTTTCAAATAAAATGTGTCTGCATTTGCTTCCAGGTTCTCTGTGCCAGGACATGGGCTCGTGTGAGCCCAGCCCGTGCCAGAACGGGGCTGTTTGTGAGAGCGGTGAGGGAAGATACATATGCCACTGCCCCAGTCAGAGCCAAGATGGCATCCTCTACGGTGGTGCGAACTGCGACGTGAAGCTGGTGGGCTGCATGGGCAACGAGTGCCACAACCAGGCCACCTGCTCGCCTCTCCTGCACGGCGACATGCACGGCTACACCTGCTCCTGCCCTCCCGGGTTCACAGGCCTCCTCTGCCAGACCTCGACCACCTTCTCCTTTGAGCGGAGCGGGTATGTGCTGCTACACAGCCCCCTGGTGGACACTGAGGCCTCCTGCAGCAACATCACCCTCAGCTTCCGGACCACGCAGCCCCGCGCGGTGCTTCTCCAGCGGGGCTGCGGGGGTCTGCTGCTCAGCCTGGAGCTGGACGGGGGACAGGTGTTCCTCAGCCGGAGATGGGAGACCGCCAAGGGGGCCGAGATGCAGAACGAGACGGAGACAGAGAGCCGCCTCCTGGGTCTTCCGCAACGCCTCTCAGACGGAGAGTGGCACACCGTGGAGGCCGTGCTGGGCCACCGGAACCAGAGCCTGAGGCTCCTGGACACCTCGGGGGCCTGCGAGAGCCGGGGCTGTTACCGGGGAACGGCAGTGACGGAACCCGTCCCTGGTATCGCCCTGGCGGGGATGGAGTCGCCCCTCTTCCGGAACACCGTCATCGGAGGGGTGCAGGAGGAGCCCGTCGGGCCCGGGGATGGGTCCGGGGCGGGGCCCGGGGATGGGTCCGGGGCGGGGGTCCCGCGTCCCCCGGGGTTCGTGGGCTGCATGAGGGACGTGCTGGTGGACGGGCAGGCTGTGGTGCCGGAGGAGTGGCCAAGCGGCTCGGCCGTCCACGTCTTCCCCGGCTGCCGCCATGGCGACCATTGCCTGGACTCGCCCTGCCAGAACCAGGGCCGGTGCGTTAGCTTGCGGCGGGGCTACCGCTGCTCTTGCCCCAGGCCATACGACGGGCCGCGCTGCAAGGAGGGTATGTTTACGGCCGCTGTGGCAACAACAGTCCTGTGGCAGCGTGGAAGAGAGGCATCCCAGTCTGTTCTTAAAGGGGTCTTGCGTATAAATGCGCTTAGAAATGTGATTGAATGCAATGTGCCAAATTCACAAAATATCTCCTCGACGTCCGCAATGGATGTGTCTCCTGTGCCTGCTGAAAAAAATGATCTTGTCGTTTCTAAGCAAGCACACCTGAGAGGGTGTAGGACACATCGTTAGATTACGCTGGGCAGTTCTTTAGCTAGCCACTGGCGACTCTGTTAGCTGGGGAAAGAGGTTCCTGGAGAGCTTTTGGAGCGGTTAAGATATATCTGGGACAACCAGATAGTTCTTTCTCCTAAACTTTAGGAATTGCCAAAAAAAACCTATTGGGGAAGATATCTTTCAACACTATTTCAGTCAGGACCACTATAGTCAAAATAAGTATTTTATGCATCAAGTTATTTATATTTGGAGGTATGGCTCTGTTCTGGGAGCCCCCTGCCCTTCCATAAGCATACATGGAAAGCCCAAGACAGGGAGAGCAGCAAAAAGACCTCCCCGCCTCCATAGAGCACAGAACACAGCAAGCCTCAATGACAACATTGTGACATTGACTCTGTCAGACAGCATGAACAGAGGAGGTGGGATGGAGGCGTATTGCAAAAATTCTTGCAGCGGAAGTGCCAAAAATGAGCGTAGACTAAAGGCGTTTAACTAAGCGCCCTGGACGAGTTTTGCCAATAGTATGCTTTGCATTGATCAGATGAGCAGTCTGGTCAGCTGGTAATAAAGTGATTACGATCAGCTGACAACTGAGATTATGCGTGGCCGGGCGTGACTCTGGCCTGCCTGAACTATCGCTATGCTTGATTTATTTATGCATTGCACGTTGAAAAATAATGTTTTTACAAAGTTTACCAGGAATATTACATCAAAATATTACCTTTTATCCTCTGCAGTATATAGAGTGTGCACACACACACACACACACACACACACACACACAATCAGTCAGGCGTGTCAGACAGGTATTTTAGCCAATCTAATCAAAGAACACTTTGATTAGCACCAATATATGTTTGTGTTGTGTGTGTTATACAGTATATAGTCTAATAAAGCAGATTAACTGTCTGACGGGATGCATAGACATACACAAACACAGTCTCTTATCTTCACACATACTGTACAGATGAGATCTGCACATGTGCATGAATCATGACAGCTGACTGCACCACTTTTGTTTATCTGTCATCGGTGGGACCAGTCAGACACATTTCTGTGCTGTAATCCTCTTGTGTTGGCAGCATCAGGTACACAAACCCCGCAGGGAAAGTGTTGATGTGACCTCACCCATATGAGGGCAGCAAGTCTCTCACATTTCATTTTCCTATAACCAGAAGTCCTTGCTTTTGAGCTGAAGCTATTTGACCAAAGACTTTGACTTAGATCCCAAATGGAGCAGTGAAGGTATATACCAACTAACATGTGACAATGTTAGTTGGTATATCAGACTAGGCTCTATTTGAGCGTAAAGAAACAAATGCATTATTTTGTGTTTATCGTGGGAAATGTATGGAAATGTATGTATTTATTTTACATGACACCACCTTTTCAAATCACCCCTATTTACTTGGTTAATTATGCACGTTTGTGTTTATTGAACCTGTTTGAACTTAAAGGCATTGACGTCAGGGCATCACCTGTAGTGGGGCCAAACTAATTTGACACAAGGGAAAACTGACTTGGCCGGGACATGGAAAGGATTCACAAATTGTATTTACTAAAATGTTTCAGATATTTTAGGAATGGGTATGAATAATACTTTTCATTGGAGAGGATGGTGACAGGAGGCTGAGTGGGAGAGAGATACCGGGAGGGGCTGGCAAATTACTCTCGGCCGGATTCGAACCCAGGTCTCCCTGCTAAGGCACTTAGGACAGTTAGTTATTTATTGCCTGCAGCTCCACCCAACTTTAAGTCTTACTTAGTATAGCTTACTCTTAACAGTATAGTCAGCTATTGTAAGATATTTGTAAGCTTTTCTGTGCGTGCTGAAAAAATAATCCAGTACTTCTTCACAGCCATGTATTAAATAGGAACATAAACAAGTTGGCAAACACGGCTCACAACAATAAAGTCGCTTGGCTTCACATTACATTTCAATGTATGGGGTGGAGCTTGTGAGGGAGTTTGTTTTGATTTGAGCTAGTTAGCCAGCGATACTGAGAATTATTCAACCTGCCTTTAAGTAATCTTACTCAAAATACTTTGATTCAGTTTTTATATCATAGACCCCAATCCAATACTTGTTTCTGTCTCCCCCTGGTGTAGAGCATGTGCCAGCGGGCTTTGGGAGCGAGGATCATCTAAGCGTGGCCGAGTTCAGCGTCACCGAGGACCTGGGCCACACACTCGCCCTCTCGCTCTTTTTGCGCACGCGGAGGGACGCCGGCTTCCTATTAGCCCTCGCCAACGCCAGCGGCCAGCACCTGCTGCGCATGTGGCTGGAGCAGGGCCAGGTCAAAGTTCAGCTTGAGGACTCTCCTGAGACGCTGACAGGGGAGGATGCGGTGAACGATGGCGGGGTCCGCTTTGTGGGCCTGGAGGTGGAGCGGGGACGCGCGGAGCTGACAGTCGCCGACCGGAAGTCGGAGCTCGGCGGGTTGGGGGTCATCTGTGTCCGGGCGGGGGATAGGGTGCTTGTAGGGAGCCTGCCAGAGCAGAGGGCGGCGGCGTTTGGGGGGTTCTTTAACGGGTGTCTCCAGGACCTGAGGATCAATGACAGAAGACTGCAGTTCTTCGGGCTGGACGCCCCCGTCAGGACTTTCCCCCTGGAGGTCAGGGTCAACGTGACCTACGGGTGCTCCGGGGATGACATCTGCAATGTGAGTGCAGCCTCCATCTGGACCGGTGTTTGTCATTTTAAAGGTCTACTAGTAACTAGGTTACTGTAACCTAGTTACTGTAACTAGGTTGGACAAAATAGCATAGTATGCCATTACAGGAAAACAGACAGTTTAAGGAGTTTCTGTCAGATTCCAAAAATTCCAAACTGTTGTTGGAGCACAGGCGAAAAGGTTCTGGGCTTTGGAATCGTTCAATTCTCAAATTATTCCGAAACTTTGATGGAGTAGCCTTGCTTTTTACATATCCCTGCTAGCCTGCAAGAGTCTCACAGAATATTATAAGTCTGTTTCTGCCTTCAGAGGAAGCCCTGTCTGAACGGGGGGATCTGCAACTCCACATGGGACAATTTTAGCTGCACCTGCCCCCCCAGAACAGCAGGGTGGCGCTGTGAGAAGGTCAAGTGGTGTGAGCTGTCTCCTTGCCCCACAGACGCAGAGTGCAGGATGATTTCCAACATTGGATATGAGTGTGAGTATTATACCAGAGAGATCGGAAACAGAGAGGGTTCATCTGACTGTACTTCCGCATTAGATTTTTGGAAGGCGATTTATGCAGACGATTCAGCATTCCAAATCAATGGGGAGGTCCATGGATTAAACATAAAATTGTCCATTATTTCTCTCTGGGGGGCGTTAATGGGTATTTTGAGTATATTACATGAATCCCCAAGTACATACGATTAGGCCTGTCACGGTAATTACTATATTGCCTTATCGTGCGATATATGGAAATAACCTTGATCATTTTTCTGACCGCGACAATATTGTATTTACACGCGTGTTGCTGACATAAGACATACGTTAAAGTGCTCTCTCTCTGGGGGAATTTCAGGGAGAGTGGAGAAGCCAGATATGGGTGGCAAAACATTTAGTTTTCAGTGGTGAAAGAGGTGGCTCGGGTCCGAAACTATATTAGATATTTAGCCTCAACCTTTTTTTGTTGATATTTTGTAATGTGATATAGCCTACAGAGAAGAGCGTAGTACCCTAAAGGTACTGTACAAAAAAAGGTGTTCAAAAGCTATGGCTTTTAACTTGTAACAGGTTCATATTTTTACACCACGGGAACGTCAGTGTAACTTTTGAGGGTACATTTGTGAAAATGTTGTACATTTGTGAAAATGTTGTACATTTGCGTTTGGCGTTTTATTATTACATTTGCATTGGCCAATATATAAATATGTGATATTGTGAACTCTGTTCATTTGTTTATTTTGTATTTTTATTGTATGTCTTCTGGACCATGTGTGTGTCCTGAAAGCTACAGTCAGCTATTGCAAGCTAATACACTTTTTGTCAAATTCACCAAATATCTCCTCACATTTCGATATCTTATGCCATTCTCTGTGCATACTGAAATAATAATAATCAGGTACTTCTACACACTCCTGGCTCCGTAAATAGGAACACCACTCACAACAACAATACCCTTGGCTTCTCAATGGGTCCAATGTGTGGGGCGGAGCTTCTGAGGGAGTTTGTTTTGATTTGAGCTAAAAGTTAGCAAACGTTCTCCAGAGTGACTAACCCTAAACAAAGCTTAGATTTGTTTTCCGAGCGCAACTCTGCGTTTAACATCTCATCTCACATCTCCTCTTTGTCTTTATCTCCCCCCCCCCCCCCCCGCAGGCTATGCCAACGCCACCTTCCCGAGCGATGACGGCAGCGCCCTGACGTACCGCGGCGGCGGCATCACCCGCAACATCACCAGCATGTCGCTGACCCTGTGCACCCGCCGCCACCATGCCGCCATCTTGCACGCCCGGCGGGGCCCCGCCTTCCTCACCGTCTATATCTGGGATGGCCTGCTGATCGCCGAGCTGCGGGGCGCCGTCGCCGGGGAGGGGGAGAAGGGGGGAGAGGAGAAGGGGGAGGGATGGGAGGAGGAGGGGAGGTCCGCCATCAGCCTCAGCAGTCGGGTCAGCGTGAGCGACGGGGAGTGGCACAGTGTGCTCGTATCCATGGCGACGCCACGGGAGTGGGCTTCGGCGTGGACGCTGGCGGTGGACGGGGAGACCGGCAGCTCCAGAGGGCGGACGGGCAACCTGAACTTCCTGCGGCAGGGCGTGGACATCCACCTGGGCGGGCCGGGCTGGACCCTGGCTGGCTGCCTGGGCACCGTGGAGCTGGGGGGCGTGGCCCTGCCCTACTTCAGCCGGCGGGAGGTGAAGTTTCCGCGGCTGCAGGCGGAGCGGTTCGTCCGCACGTCCCCGCTGACCCCCCTCCACACCGGCTGCCGCGGGGGGTCGTCGCTGTGCCGACCGGACCGCTGCCTGAACGGCGGGCAGTGCCAGGCGCTGTGGGACGAGTCCCGAAGCTGCGCCTGCGCGCCGGGCTGGGCGGGGGAGATCTGCGAGCTCCGCGACGACCCCTGTGCATCCGGGCCTTGTCTCCATGGCAACTGCAGCGCCAATGGGATGGGCTACGCTTGCGCCTGCCCGCGTGGCTACGCCGGTGGGCGCTGCCAGGAGCAGGTGGACATGTGCCAGGGACACAGGTGTGCCCACGGCGCCACCTGTCTGCACGGGCCGGACAGGTACGCCTGCCTCTGTGCCGAGAACTACACCGGACCCTATTGCAGGTACGACCCCTCATGGAACATTGAGGAACTACACTGTAGAACTACACTATAGAACTACACAGTAGACTGTTTAACTACAATATGGAACTACACTATAGAACTACAATAGAGAGCTACACTGTAGACTGTTGAACTACACTTTGGAACTATAATAGAGAGCTACACTAGAGACTGTTGAACTACACTAGAGAGCTACACTAGAGAACTACACTAGATAACGACACTATAGAACAGCAATACATATCTATACGCAGGCACACAGAACAGACAGCTAGTGGATATTGAGGAGGTACTCAGGGTGTATTAGCTTACAATTGCTGACTCCAGCTTTAAATCTTTGGGGGGGTGGGGGTAAATACTATAACTAGAAATATTATTACAAAACAAAAAATGCATGTGAAGGTGTACAGGTACAAGGTACAAGGTATCAAACTACTGGTAACAGAGAGAGCAACAACATATATACAACATTTTATTATTTTGTAAGCATGTTGCTTTGCACATGCTGAACAAACTGGTTTTATAGTACAGTAAATAAACACAGAATATAAGAATATATTTTGGGAAATTGTATAGACAATAACAAAAAAAACAAACGCTCAGCGTAAATAATTCTGCGTCTCGGCATGCATGGAGTATCGTGATCGGTGTGTGCCGTGAGAGCTTTGAGAGCTTCAGAGCAGGCCTCAGCGTGGAGAACAATGGCTATGACAAGCTCTCCCTGGTTCATTACCACGGTTATTCTCTACATGTTAACTGCTGTTTGCCACGCAGAACCGTCGAGGGGGCGGGTGAACACACTTTGTAAGGTGACTCACTCAGCAAGCTACAGGATCAGGGCACGCATCTCCCTTTACTGGGAGCAGCCTAGCTCTAAAGGTTTATTTCAAAACATCTTGTATCTATATGTTTTGTTTGTTTCTCCCTTTCGTTTCCTCCACCTTTGTTCTCCAGCGAACGAGTGGAAGAGATTCCCTGGTACATTATTGTCAGAAATGTGTAAGTTCTTTTGTCTTTTTCATTGTTTTGTGCCTCTTGTTTGTGTCTCATTTCTATAATTTTAGCTTTTCTGCTTTTTTTTTTTTTTACTTACTCCAAGCGAAGACATTACTGTATCACTCTACAGAAAACACGTTTTCAGAGCGAAAGCACCACAAGCAAAGCGCTTTCTTGATCTATTTGTTGAAGCGTAGCCCGTCGATCACGCTGAAGGAACACAGCCCCTGCTCTGTTGTCAAGGGGCTGTCACTCCACTCTACTCCTCCCCTGAACGCTCTCCCAGGCTCCTTAAATATTAGCTAATTTGGTTGTTAAGAATACATTTTAATAAAAAAATAAAATAATAATAATTGTACATTCTGTCTTGAAACAGACACCCAATGGTCAGACTTACACGGAAGCGTTTATCAAAAATATTCTTATTTTATGAAATTATGGCTCTAAAGCTAGAACTACACCGCAGCAATGTTCGCTCGTGCATGTGGGAGCGACTGCTTATCAACAGAAATCACCACGTTGCTGGTTGACTCTTTGGTGAAGCCGCTCCTATCAACCGAAACCCAACGCTCTATCAACTTTTTCTAGCGATTCAAACTTTGAATCGGCAGCGAGAGGTGAAGGAAATCACTATCGTTCCCACCAATCAGAATCTAGGTAAAGGCTTTTCAGGCTTTCTTGCAGAGTAATAGCAATATAAAAAACACAAAAACATAATAAGAGCGAGACCATAAAATTTTTCCAGCAGCCCCAAAACAAGTAAACGTTTTACTGTTTGCATTTCAACATGATACCTTCATATCACAGCAAATGGTTGAATATGTGTCGAGTTGGTAGCCTGTTTATGTTTCCTATGACTCCATCTTCTCTTAATTTAGTCCACGCCTTGGTGTAGTTCTAGCTTAAGACCTAAGAAGATGTGTGTGGAACATTGTGAATGTACATCCTTCACAGACTGAGAAAAATGAATTTGCGCATGAACAACATGCGATATTGAAGTGAAATTATTTTTTATTTGTTTCTGTATGCATATTATGAAAATCTGATATTTGACAGATGCAAAATCATAGGGTGGTACAGCAACCTAACCAAGTCTAACTAAATAAGTATTTTCCCCAAACCCCCCAATAAAACCTCTGTTCTAGCATGATTAACGTCATCTTGGAAGTCACTAAACCTGGGCGAGACCAGGATTTGACTCCCTGTGAGCAGACCTGTGTTCTCTGCTACAGCTGAGGTTTGTTGTTGTTGTTGCCCTGGTCACCTCCATATGCTACTGTGTCGAGAGCAATGGCGTCAGTGTTGAACCATGCAGCTACAGTCAGCCAGACTCTACAGAGGACAGGCAGACCCCTACCCACTCCCCAATGCTATATGAAATATAGGTTAGGTTACTTTATTAATACCCAAAGGTAGATTTGTTTTGCAGTGAAAGAATCATCATGGCAGTTCATCATGACACAGACGACTGACAAACATGGATTCTAACAGTTCATAGAACCATACATATTCATACATGTATATGTAAAATAATAAGATAATAATAACATATATAAAATCCATAAAACTATTTAAAACTATTAAAAAAATTAATATCTATATAAAAAAATAAATAAAAACTATCATCTGACCAGTCTGACCAGTACTGCTTATGACTGGTTTAATTGACTAATCACAGCGTCCTGTCCCGTCACGTTAACACAGCAACACAGGAACAAACACACACACACACACACACACACACACGTCTGGCTGTCCTGTCTTATTGGTCCCGTCTGACCTTTGAACCCCGGGCGTGGCCGTCCTCTCCCAGGCGTCCCAGACTGCCAGTGTCTGTGTGTGGCGATGACGTCAGGAACTACACCTGCTTCAACGGGGGGAACTGCAGCGAGCGCGAGCTGTCCTGCGACTGCTTGCCCGGATTCACCGGACGCCGGTGAGAGATGGGGTGTTAATTATTAGACCTGGGTGGAGGGAGGGGGGAGGGGGCTCCACAGACGCAGAAACAAAAAATGTTGTTAGTGACGTAGGATGATGTCATCGAGAACGCTTCAAATCAAAACAATATTCCTCCGCGGCGCCGCCTCACACATTGAAATGCATTGTGAAGCAAAGCGTACTGTAGTAGGCTACTATGACTTTGTTGACGTGAGCGGTGTTCGCCACTTTGTTTATATTCCTATGTACGGAGCCAGGGCCGTGCGGAAGTATCTGGTTATATTTTCAACACGCACAGAGAACAGTAAGCTAGCGAAATGCAAGGAGATATTTGGCGAATTAGCTTAGCTTACAATAGCTGACTTTATCTTTAAGAGACCGGAACTTGCTCTTTGCTCCCATAGAGATGCATTGTGTTGGTCTATCTTTGGTATTCTAATGTCTTCGCTGAAACGGTTCCACGTTTGCTCCCATAGAGATGCATTGCGTTGGTCTATCTTTGGTATTCTAATGTCTTCGCTGAAACGGTTCCACGTTTGCTCCCATAGAGATGCATTGCGTTGG
>JAODTR010010220.1:0-29222 GCA_025399935.1 Amblyopsis rosae | reverse complement strand
CAGAAAGAAATGGTTACAAGCAGCGTTAATGGGCGAGAGTTTGAACCCATGAAGAGAGAGGGAGAGGGATTTAAAAACAAAAAAAGTATAAAGAATGCGAGGGTGGGGGCGAGACAGCGGAGAGCAGAAAGGGAGGTGTCATACAACAGACAGAGGCCATCGCTAATTAAACATGTCCACTCACTCCCCTTATGCGTTTCCTCTGACTGCAGGAGAGATAGCGCCGCCTCTACAGTTGTCCTGCCCCCCCACAGCTCTGCCACTAGGGCCAGTATTACCGATAGCTCCCCCTCAGGCAGAATTTTCAATTACATTTTAATTCGAATTTTGCAGGTAAAAGTTAGTGGAGCAAATCGGCTCTAGAAGCATATTGTATTTTTGACACTGGATGTATTATCAAAGTGGGCTCGAAGTCACTCCATATACCCCCTGTAATAACTGTGTTCACACACTGCCTATTAAGATATTTATATAGTGCATCACTCTACTGTATTTTGTTCATTCACTGAATATTAATATTTGGATGTGAAACATTAGTCCACACCACTCACCCACAATTACAGTAATCAGGTCAGTATTTTTACTTAAGCTTGCAGTGTATATACATTTATATTTATATATTTATTATACTATGTCAATACAGACATACAGTAGTATAACATAAAGAATATTTAAGATGGATCAGGACCGGTGCATTTTACCAACCCCAAACTGTATTCAGATGTCACCTCCCGCCCATAAAAATTATTTTCTACAATTAGATGAAATTACACTTTATTCTAAAAATGATTAAGAGTCTACCACAGGTAAAAATTACAAGCTGGTTCCAATAAAACATTAATCAAACTGTCAGAAAACAACTGACCAGCCTGAATCAGCAGGAACTCTTTGGACTCTGAACCCATTTCATTGGAGGCGGTGCAGTTATAACTTCCAAAGTCATCTTCTGACTCGGGGGTCACCTGCAGGCAACCACAAGAAAGAAATGCATAGGAAAATGCTAGTGAGGGTAGCAGTACAGGGCCCAAACACGCCAAAGTTGACCTTGTTCTTTTGTTTGTCCATTAGCAATAGCCTATTATATTTAGTTGCAATGAGTGCTTTGAATTATTCAACAGAGCTTTCCCACCATGGAGCTTAGCGAAAAACCCCTCATTCCAAGTCTAGGCTCATTAAATCTTGATGGCACAAGGTCTGTATCTCAATCATGACATCTGTGTGTGTGTGTGTGTGTATGTGCGTGTGAGCGACTGTATGCACTTATGTGAACGGACATTATTAATATGGATGTGACTGCACCTCCACGTAGCTGGCTAAGGGGGACTTGAAGATCTTTATGTTGGTGGTGTTTGCATTGGGAAGCTCCATCCGGTCTCTCAGCCACAGCAGAGACACTTCAGTGGGATGTGCATGGACCTCACAGCTGATGTTAACAGCGTTGCCCTCCCAGGTGTACACTGCTACGGTGCCCTGGATCTTAGGGGCATCTGGGCAGGACACAGACATCAATACCAAGATAGTGATCTGCATCCAACAGCACATTTTATAGCTTATTGGTAGAAAGGACCATGCAAACTACTTTTAACGTTTGTTAACGAGTTAAACGCTTTTATAATGTTTGACTTTAATTGGTAACTGACACATGCTTTTGGTTTACAAGTATGTGTCTGGCCTGGCTTTTGCCAGTGTGGTTTAAACTAAGATAGGACAACCGCGTCTTACAGCGGACTTCCAGGTAGGCTGTCCTGGCATCTTCTCCAATGGCACTCTGGGCTGTGCAGAGGTACAGACCAGCATCTGTGTACTTGACGTACTTCAGCGTGAGAGAGGACACGCGTGCATCGCTTCGCACCACCACTTTTCCATCTGGACTCTGAATTGGAGGGGAAAAAATGCAATAGTTTCACTTTAACTAGTTCTCTCTGAAAAACATATTGTGCTACACATTCATGTACACGAGTAGTATTAAAACATATTGTGCTACACATTCATGTACACGAGTAGTATTAAAACATATTGTGCTACACATTCATGTACACGAGTAGTATTAAAACATATTGTGCTACACATTCATGCACACACATAGTATTAAAACATATTGTGCTCCACATGTATGTACGATTGCTACTTGACTACAGTAAGTAGCAACCACATTTTCATCTATGTGCATGTCTGGATCAGGATAATCTGGAGCTTCAGTTTGACTTCTCCACAAGAACCAGTGTGGAGAGCTTGGAGATCGTTGTGCTTACAGTATGTCCGGTAAACCTAGTGTGTGGCCAATCAGTGTCGTACTGTTAGCGACGGGCGTGGTTAAGGTGTGATGAAGGTGTCCTACAGAGCTTCACGTAGTTGATGCAATATAGCATCAGTTTCATTAGAGCAAAGAGACGCACTAAAGGCTTCTCTCCATGTTTTCACTCTTCTTCTTTTCTTCTGCAAGAGACTGCAACAGGCACTGCTGGTTCATGCGTTAATCCAATCACCTGTCAAGTATTCTTTTGAAAGCGCCTGTCCTTTTAAAACTGTTTCAATGGATGGCTCCCCAGATGGACATGGTCAACAGACCATACATCTGGCGTGTCAGGTTATGGTTCCGCTGCCCTTCCCGCAGAACCCACAGATATTCTCTCAACTTTCACCATGCAAGCTACATAACGACACAGACAGCTAAAATACAAAGCCTGATCGTGATACAGACAGACATGATTACATTCTTTGTGACTTTGCATCTGGATCATTCAATTCCCACAGAGAACGTAGTGTGAATGTGAATGAGTGGGATTAATGCATGCTCTCATGTTGAGTTGAAGGTGCAAAGAGAAAATGCAATGATGATCAACAATCGCTGACACTCCTTTATTTGTCTTCTGCTGAGAAGCAACTGTTTAAGATCTAAGAATATTGCATATTTGAACCATTGAAAACCATACTTGCCAGCACACATTGATCTATCTATATATCCATCCATATAATATATATGATCTCAATATTAAATCTATTACCTAGAATAAATGATGCTACACAAAGTGGAATTACATAATGTCATGACTGCAGCAGGTGTAGCTGGTAAAGTGTTTTATCCATATTGCAGCTTGTTGTTACAGTATGAATTGTTATGACATGAGATCAATCGAAACCGTATCAAGAGGAACATGGACTAAATATAAAACAATTGCTGTATTAAACAAAGGAATGCTGTGAAAACATCATGAATGTTTCCCTGAAGATAAACTGCTTACGATCCAGGTGGCTATATTTGGGTAAGGCCGACCAAGTTATGTCAGGCGTGCAAGATCTGTGTGCTCACGACACTATAGCTGCTACTGCTGCCATACTGTGCTAGCACTGCTATTGCTCCACTATATGTATGTATAGTACTGTGCATACTGTAAATATACTGTGTCTTCACTATGCAGTACAGTAGGTCATGTTATTCAGATAATAATCTGTGCATTGACACTATAGAAAACATTTAGGGTTTTGCATTCTTGTACAAAGAAAGAAAAGAAAGAAAAATAAATAACATTTTAAATCACATCCCATGTGACACCCATGAACAAACCAGAAACAAAAGATACAAAAACCAAAACACAACAACTATAACTGTAGGCTATACTTATGATAATTATAAATGTATACAGTATAATTAGCTTACATCTTTGAGTGTTAGGCCTTGGTTGTTACGCTCACGTGAAATGTGAGGGGTAACGTGACGATCCAGAGGGTGTATGTTGGCAGCATAACTTGCATCAAACTGTAAACATGTAGCTGCATGAATAACATTCCATATGACAGTTGGCCAAGGATGGACTGGACCAGAACCAGTACCAGAACCAATTACATCACTACAAAAGCCACCGTACAGTGAGCCCATACATATACAGGGTCAATGGATCTTAAAATGTGAAATGCGCCTCACGCAAGATGATGTGATTGCTGTCTTGTAGTGTTAGATTGCGTTGTTTTCTTTTACCTTCAGTTTAAAGATGTCATAAATCAAATAGATCTACACTAATACTCCCAATATTATGAGTACCTATGCAGCATATAGCATATTAGCCAACACATAAATAATACCAACCACAGATTTAAGTACTTCTCATGGCATATGTGCATCATGCATGGCTTTCATCCAAGGTACAGAAGAAGAAATGGCTTGGATGCTTCTGCACATATTGAATTAGTGCCAAGTCTGGCCAGCCAAGTAAGACAAACTCTCCATTAGTTTTGTATTCAAACTCAATACACAAAGCATGTCTGCAGCATTCATTATGCATGACTGGTAGCAGGGTCAGCAAAACACTTACATAACACGCTCCCCTTGTCATTCTGACCCTTCTACACATAGCTTTCTCCCCACAACCGCCACTGCTCGTATTACCGTTGGCCTATGCACCTGTATACAAACAGTAAAAAACAATTCCAACTAAAGTCCAACCTTGAACATGCAGTACAATGCTGTACTCTTGCACTTTGGACAACATGAGGTCAAAAGGCCATGGTTCTAGCAACCACAAATAGGTAAAGTTCTGAAATAGGGCTACAGGTCATTGTGTACATGTTCTCCATAAAGAATATCAACCTGTACCAGAGGCAAATGCTCTGTTCATCTGTAACTGTATATGGCTGATTCATTAAAGTTGCATAGCTATGGTTTTCTGCGACGAGGCTGAATGAATAATGCAAAAGGGTGGCGAGTCTACTCAAACCATGCAGCCATTTTCAGTTATATTCGATATAACACCAAGGTGTTGCCTTTACTGCAGCTTATAAGAACAGAAGCCACACACGTACAATTTGACAACAGGGGACAAAACTGATAAGACGAAAAAGAAACTTTCCAAATCAGGACAGTACTTAGTGACACCGTACTGTAATAAATCAAACCGAATCAGTCTCTCATGTTCTTTGCCTTCAGCTAGCTCGGAAAGAGGTGTTAACGAAAAGCAGGGAGTACATTTGAGAATACACTGGGTGTCAGATCCAGTAGTCTCTCCAAACCTCTCCTGCATCAAGTGCAGATCTGGCAGAAAATGTGATACGCATGTTCCTTTCTTTCAAAGTATGGAGTTATCAAGTTCTGGGCGCAACTAAATGTCAGTCTAAAATAGGATATTACAGAGTATTAATGTTAAACCATCACATATACGCATGTATTTGACAAGTCAAAAATCTGATAATAAAATGGTAAATGGACTGTATTTATATAGCGCTTTTCTAACCTTTCGGCCACTCAAAGCGCTTTACAGTATTTTGCCTCACATTCACCCAGTCACACCCACATTCACATTCACACAATGATGGCGATTGCTGCCTTGCAATGGCGCGACCAACCACTGGGAGCGGTTAGGGATTAGGCATGTTGCTCAAGGATGCTTACAGGTTGGTCAACACCGGGGTTCAACCCCAGATCTTTCGGCTGGGAGCCCAACACCCAGACCACTAGACCATCCTGCTCCCCATACATTTACAAAACCAAAATTCTGCAATGCTGTAACATACTGAATGCATTTATTTCTTCTATGTAATGGCCTGTTGTGTCTTTAATTAAGTTCACTATTGTTATTAATCTCAAATCTATTAGGACTAATAATATATGTGATACACTGACGTGTTAGAATGATACTGTACTGAGGGACTGCATTGTTAAATTCAAATGGTATTGTATTATGCCATTTATAACAGTATACTTGCTTCTTATAAGGGCTTCAGTTCTTTTCAAGTATATTAAAAACTGCATGGTGAAATTAAAATTGTATTATTTGGCTAAGAATGAATAGATCTGCAAAGAGAGGGAATTTGTACCTCAAATTGCTTGTACTGTAGATATGAAATTCAAACTGTGAACTCCCCATTTCACATATACTGTATATAACATAAACTGTTGAGAACATCTAATGTAACAAATGAATAAATAACACATCACTGCCTGTGCTGGCAAATTGTGAGAAGGTTGTTATTTCAACTCTGCTTTTCCAAGCTCAGTTAGACTCCCTCGGCCTGAAAGATGTGTGGGTGTAGGGCACAGTTCAGTATCTATACCTTGTGTTGCTCGGGTCGAGTCCATGAAGCCTGTAGAGGACAGAGACAGCACAACAAACAAAAGAAAAATAGGCAAAGCAATCCTTAGAGAAAATGTCAACTGGATTTCCCAGGATTCAAAACAGGAATCCTTATCCTGACGAAGGTGTGACACGACATGCAATTCTCACCAAAGTATTTTCATTACATTTACCTCTGATTTTCTAAAGGTCTACTGAGACAAAGACATACTGTACATTTAAACATCCTGCTTTGAGTGTGTCTAGAGCTACCACAAGGCTGTCTTAAAGATAATTCTTTCCACACTATTTGAGAATTGTGAATACACTGTATATTTTCTGTCTTGCAAACACAATAACGCTTGATTGCTTGCATGGCAAATATTAGTTTTGACAGTGGATATTTTGCCTAAAGCAGCAGGCAGAATATCATTCTGATTACAGGCGGGAAATTGTGTAATAGTTTGGCAAGCTGGGGTGATTTCAAAATGATACAGCATACATCATACATATATAAATATATATACACATATATACACATATATACACATATATATATACACATATATATATATACACACACACATATATTTATTATTAAATGACAGACAGGCTAATATGGACCAAAGCCACCTAATAATCTCATGGTATTTCAGAATCCAGACTTTACTTCAAGTAGACTTTTACATAGCTATTTTACTGATCCAGTTTAACGCTACCCTGATAAACCATGCTAGGCTCTAATGAGTGCAGCTTCTTCTATAGCTTTATTGAAGACCAATTGAAGGCGTACAGTTAATTATAATACACTATATAACTACTTATCATACTCTTATTTTAAACGACAATTTTCAACAAAATTTTATTTTCCTTGATTAGCTGTCCTTCTGTCTGTGTTATGTACAGTATACGTCTCTCACTGTGTCAGTAGACCTTTAAGGAATTGCATGCACTGCTCTTATAAATTAAAAATTTCAATTATGGGATGGAAGATTTATTAGCTAGATTAAATTGTATTTAGATACATTTTTCGGTGTATAAATGCTAGTATCTCAAATGTATTCATTCACATTTATATACAGTACACTGTATATATATTTCATATTTAAATGGAGTGTGAAAAAACAATAGAAGAAAAGGGGAAAACAAAATACAGGGCTGCTAAAGAAAGATAGATTCACTAATAACCACCACCGCCCTCATTATGCATGAAAAAATGTGAATGAACAATAGGCAGCATCTAATATTAAGGTCCATCACAGACACTGAAAAGCACAACTACTGTAGATGCTAGACAGGTTTTTGGTAAAGCATGGCATGAATTCCATGAGAGAAAATGTCAAGCATGAACAGAATGTGATGACCCACGTGAACAAGCATTGAAGCGTAACAGGCAAAACGGCAAACGGCTCCTCCATCAGTTGCTGGCAATGAAACTGTATGCTGGACTAACTGTGGCGGGGCACCCCAGGGGACATCAGCCTATCAATAATGTACACATCTAATCCTTCCATATCACCCTCCTTCTATTCACACGTGGCAAGAACATATGTGGATTCATCTGTTTTGACCAAACAGGTTTATCAAATCCACACCAGCTACCACTGCCATCCAACCAGCAGCACAGCAAGCAGGCCAATGGGATGTGATGATACAATACAGCTACGGTTTCCCTCCACTGTCCCAAACAGTTGGGTGTCGGGTGACAAGGTGCCAGGTCAAGCCAGACCCTGCTGGGTGCCCTACTGTACCGCATGCAGCTGGCTGCACCTTGCCACGGTCCTGAAGAAGAACTGCAGCCTAATTAAAATACAGTAGGCAGCGCAGCAGCCTGGAACATCTCTGCCTCACACACACACGTTGCAGCATGCCAGCTGACATGTTTCAGTGCCATGTCCACCAAAGGTGTCTATTAAGACAAAGGAACAATGAACAAAAGCTAGTTATGGTTAGGGCTCCTTTTCCAGACAAAATCCTTTCTGCAAAAAACAAACATGCCGAACAAAATGGAGGGTCTCCCCACGAGGCTTGTCATACTGCCGCTCCCTCGGGTAAGACCAGACAATCCTCCTCCTGCCTTGTTGTAACATGCATTGTGATGTCAGTCTGTAGTGCTGAGGGAGATGTACAGTATGTACTACCAACACAGGCACACTAGGCACATCAATGTACTGTACAACAACTCTGTGTTTCAGTTGATTTGAATAACGTCTGTCTGATTAGCACTGGCACCGTCCTCTCTCATAAATCAGCCTCTGAAAACCCCTGCCAACAAATAACAGAAGACAGACTAGCATTAAGTGAAGGATCACTAAATATTAGCCCACCACTCACCTGGCAGGAATGCAGTTTTAAAGCAGAAGCCTATTCTGCAATTACACAAACAATGGGCTATATGCATTAGAACCATTATAGTGCAGTACTATTCCCAATTATTTTGTTACACATCTCATTAGCTACATTGCCATACTATCATAATGCAATCCTCAAGGCTTCAATTTCTAGCTGACTACTGAGGAATTAGAAGGATCTCTCATTATTGTGCTTGGAAAAATGATTCGCCTCAGCTCAGCAGACAATAAAATATTATAAACTGTAGATGGAATTCAACAAAAAGAAAAACAAATAAACTCTGATATATATATATATATATACACACACACACACACACTATTGTGGATATCAGAGTTAGCTATTCGCTTCCACAGCCATGTTGCTTGCATGAAGCAGCAAGGCTTTAAAATATATATACATTTAAATAGGCAAAACATTCATTATGTTGATAATGTATACAGCCTGCATAAATCGTTCATTTACATTTCCTGGTATTAATTTGCCACACTTAATGTATCTACTGTAGGGTGACTTACAATGAAAGCATTCAATCACAAAGGCTGAAACATCCTCAACCAGACCTACAGTGAAACCCTTTAGAAACAAACAGCCAAATAACAGTGATAAAATGAACAGAGAGCTACATGCATGCCAACTGAAGCTGTGTATCTGCATGTACTGTACACTGTAGCTTGGTTATACCTGTTTCAATTGACCTTTTACTGCCCTTGACCCTACTGTAGCTCCCTTTAGATCACTTATTAACATATACTGTATAGTATACAGTGTACAGTACTGTATATTACTGTGTACTGTATCTGTGTTTTGCACATTTTGTGCATTGTGTGATTGAGGATATTGAGATTTAACGTATCTCTGCACAAAGCTAATATCTAATTATGATATAACATGTCCAGATAACAAAACTAGAGCTTAGCCTAGCTAGGCTTTTTATTTAGGAAGCAGTGTTAAGGGGAAGCACTAAAAAAGCTTGCAAGTAGTGGGTTCAAGACCCTGCACTGGCTGTCCTGCTGAAGAGTCCTTGAGCAAGACAATATACCCCTTTAGCCTGATTCATACTTGATAGAGTCACAGAGGCGCGTGCCATAAATTACGTCAAATTTGAGGGTGCTGCCTGCCTCGTTGCCCTGTCACCTCTGAATTGCCACGTGCCATCACGGACCCTATGCAGATGGCCTACAGAACATATGAAAAAAATAGGCTGCAAACCATATTTGTGAATATTTGAAGAATAGGCATTGCCTAGTTGGCATGCTTAACTGCTGAATTAAGCAGAATGAAAACATTACAATAAAATAGTCCCGTTGCTCTGAGAATATCTGAAACCTGTTCTTAAATTAACATATCACAAGGGCTAAGATTTTAAGAATAGGCATTGCAGTTTGCATTCTTAGCCTATACGCTAAAGCAGAATTAAAACAGAAAATATTCCTGTTGTGTGGCTGTTACCGTTAGTGCAAGAAGATCTGAAACCTCCCGTTCTAAAGCTGAAGTCATGTCTGTAATGTGTACTTCTCTTTAGAGGCTAAGATTTTAAGAATAGGCATTTAATTCTTAGTCGCTGAAGCAGAATTAAAACAGAAAATACTCCTGTTGCTGTGAGAGGATCTGAAACCTAACCTAAACCTAGTCTGTAATGTGCAATTCTCTAGAGATTGGAGCGATTTTAATAAAAGGCATTGCCTAGTTGGCATTCTTAGCCTAATTGAAGCATGAATATATTCATGTTGCTGTCAGATGGCCGCATATCTATTGTAACGTGTTTCAAGTAGGGGGTGCTGTAGGTATGACACAGATACTGTATGTGCGATTGGGTGAGAGGCCATTCATTTGAATGAAATATTAAATTAATATAGGCCTATACGCTACATTATGTAACTGAAAACACAAACAAAATAGGTACACTACACACACACGGCTAGGCACAGTCTAAAGCCAGGTAAACACATATGATAAAACAGCGACCACCGACACCGTTGTTCCTTGCAAAGTAGGCAACTATAGCTAGCATAGACCTAAAAATAGACAAAACACAAACATTATACAACAGCAGCTATTAGCTGTTTATGAAAGACAGATTACAAGATAATCTAACACTGACAGAGTGGAAATTCACCACCATAACAAGGGAATCAAATTAAACTACAGTAATAGTTAGGCTAATGTGCATTTTGGTGTAGCGGAGAACGGGTAAGATGAGGCACTTTTTACTTTTGATGATTGTACTGCACAATACGTGTATTTGTTTTAAATACTAGTTACTATATACACACTTATGGAAATTAAAACAATTTGACAAAAGCACAACTCATAGTTTCAGATAAAACCATGTTTGTATTCTGTTATTCCACATTTGAACTTTTCAGTTAAGATTCAACTGATCTTTGTGTGTTACATACATACAGAATGTAGGCTAGTAATTGTGATGTTGGGAATTGTATTATGTAAGCTACAGCATGTTTGTGTGTGGCTTAAACATAACATTAGTCAACAATTAGATATGTACAGTATTACATCAACACTATAACATATAAAATGAATTAACATGAACTTCTAACGGTGACATAGTCAGTGTGTGTTTGTGTGAACTTTATGTGTATATGTACAGTACGTATGTATGCCGAATATAATACAGAATAATAACATAATACAGAGGTTGCTCTGTAACTATGCAACCTATATAAACCCTTGGGGTAAATTGAGCCACTGACTCAACTTGCCCAACATCACTGGCACATTTTACCCCACAACCTCCATTTTGACAAAACTGTTTCACACAGTGGTTCAGATCAATAATTGTGCAAAGTTAATTACCTTGTTTTGTAACTTTCATTGACTTAAAATAACATGTAATGATGTCTAAGACATATCTATTTTAATTAAGGTGCCGATGGTTTGTAAAATGATTGATTCATTTGGCATGAGAAAAGTAATTTATTTTGCTCTGGTTTGCATAACACTATCTCCATGTGCTTGAGTCTATAAGGGTTAACCAATGTGAACTATGCTTCCTTAATATGTGGTCACATAATAACATTTGTATATGAATACCTAGATATAGGGTGACTCATCATACCCACTGGCTCGATTTACCCTGTTCTCCCCTACTACATGGCAGTGCATGAACAAGTTGTCTTACTGTAGCCTACCTTACTGTAGGCTACTGCAAAAGTGTTCTCGGGAATAACACTGACTTTTCATCACGTGGTAATCGTGTAATTGTTCAATGTTTACGTACACATGCCTAAGTGTAAGGTATGTTCATCTCTTCGGGGACATGGCATGTGCTGCTGTCAGTTGTTCAATAAATTAATCAGACATTTGTTTTTGCACCGACAGTATCGTGCTGTTTGCGTAATTTAGTTGCCAAAACTAAAAGTAGTCTACGTTAAAAATTTATTAAATGATTAAGCTTTTAATTCATTAAATAAATAAATGAAATTTACATTTATGAAATAAACATAGTAAAAAATAAACAAACATAGACTACAGTACAGCACAACAGACATGTCTGTTCTTTCCAACAGGGGGTGCTGCAGCGCCGGCAGCACCCATACTTCCCATGGCCCTGGATGATCAAATACCTCCCGTTCTAAAATTAACGTGTTAGTCGAATGTGCAATTCTCTTTAAAATAACTTTAAAATTGTTTAAACATTGAAATACTTTAATATCCAGTCTGGTTCAACTTCAGTAACTTTACAAACTGGTGAACAACAATGATTTAGATTTATTTATATAAGATATAGATATATACTGTATATGTAGTAGGCTACCCTACGCATCAGGGCTTTTCTTTAGCGGGCATACAGACAGTATATATAGCCCTATATGCTGGCTCTTTCTCCATGAAAGCAACGCCAAACATACATCCAGTGTTTCTTGACCATCATGTCAAATGAATGAATGAATGTCTGCATGTTAACTTTAAACTTTACTCGTGCATTTCACGTCATTTAACTGCTCCCTCCATGCAAGATTTACATTGCCATTAGGTGTCTTTATTGTGACACTAATCTATCTTTTCCTGCACTATTTAATACATAATAATGCACTGAAATAGTTTTGATACAATTCTTAAAAACAGAATAGGTGGAATAGAGGGTTTATATGCCAAACTCTTCATCCCACATGATTTGTTCACTTTGATTTCACTTTAATCATGAAGAAACCTACTGCATTTTGCACAGCACTCACAAAATAAACAATTTCTTTCACTGAAATGCTTAAAATATATAAGGCTGCTAATCATTACAAGGCAGCTGCAAACAAAGCATAATGCCAACATTTTGCTTTAGGCTTCAATCTTGACCGAGTGTGATAATGAGGAATGAGAGACGTCTACAATGAAGAAGAGAAAGGAAAGGTTCCAACAAGAAACACCATCATGCCTACATAGAATTACTAAGAGAGGTCGGGCGATGGCAACACAGAAATGATCTCATCTTTTAATTTGATCTTTTAACCCGGTTTTCATATGATCTCAGGACACGAGCCAGAAGAAAACCTTGAGTTTCAACAATATTAAACCTATATTTTCCCCCTCAAAATCAGTGGAATTATCAGGCCAGATCTGGAAAGCATGGAACCTTCACATCAATTTTACAACCCAGATAAGATCATTCTGTGGGGTTTTCACAAAATACTGATTAAAATGCAGGTGAGAAAATGTAATAAAAAAGAATTCCATCAGGGATTTTTTCTATCCCCTCAAATTTCAGTGGATACTTTGAGAAATTGGGTCTACTGCATTTCTGTGCCACATTGGTTTCATACCTGATAGATCCTGTTTAGATGTGCCTGTTAGGGATAAAATGTAATGCATGTAATGGATCTCCAGCACCAAAAACTATAGCGCATCTCAAGTCTTTCCCCCGTCATTACCCCTCAATTGTAGCAGGTAAGAAAGACCATTTAAGGCATGGATACATGGGCAACAGTATGTATGATAAGACCAAATGGTAATAAATAATTCACTGGAAATTGCATACTGCAGCAATTACTAGAGAGGAAGCGATAACATAATAAAATTAACTATAGTAAAAAGTACCATTAAAAGGTCAACAATATTTCCACTGCAAGATAGATACGGGGTTTCTTCCATATTTGTGTGTTTTTTTTAAACATGACATCTTTATGATTGTTTGCAAAGGAAAATGTGAATTTGTGAGTGACAGCTTTGTGGTTGACTGATTTGTTTTCAATGCAATATTAATCCTTCTAGCAGTATATTAAAACTATTAGAAGATGCATGGGTATCTACGGTAATATCTAAGCTTGAAACCCAGACCAGCCAACCACACCACACAAACCTATTGAGTAGGCTCATAGAAGCCTGCTTAAAACACAGGTGTGAGAGTGTGTCCACACGTGAACCGCAGAGCGTCGTACCTGCTCTCCCTCGGTGAAGACGTGCCCGCCGTAGCTCCAGCTGATGGTGGGCGTGGGGTCTCCTGACGCCTCGCACGTCAGAGTCACCTGCTCCTCCGTCTCGGAGGTGGTCTGGTTTACCAGGTAGGTGATCTTAGGCTTCACTGTGAAACACACACTCAACGTTACACACCACAAATGACAGATTAATTGTTGCCGCTCCGCCAACACAAATAGTCCCCCGACCATTAGTTCTATCAAAGATATCGGAATACCTCTCTAGTTCTACGTAACCAAGCAACACATAAACATCACGCTAGCTTGTTACACGTTGTCACTATACTTCGTATCCTATATGTAGACTTTGCATCGACACAGCGCAGAAGCATAAAGTACATCGGCAACTATTCTACTACTAATTGTAAGTCACTTTGGATAAAAGTGCCTAATTAAATGTAAATGTATTGACTGCAAATAAAGGACGATGGTCAGTGGCTCAACAGCGTCACTTGATAGCAGGGACACGGTTGTTAAAGTATGTATTCCGACTTATACACTTGTTTGTTTGGGCTTTCTAAAACTGACGTGTCTTCGTTTACACTTAAGCACACTATCATGGAACACCTGAGGGCACCTGAAGCCACAGAGTGAAACTCCATACCCCCTGAACAAACATGAGGCTGTGCGTGCAGCTTCCTGTTGTCACTGTTTCTCACAGTTGGACCCATCTTTACAATAAGCAAAGATGTATTTTACAGACATGGCAATTAGAATAATTTACCAGAAATAATTACAATGCCAGGATAGAAAAACAAACTGCAAAGACATAATAAAGTGCTTTGTTAAGAGTGAGTATACCTCCATTTTTATTTTTTTTTATGTATAAAAATAAAATATGTCGAAATTAATAGTTTCGATTGAGTCAGACTACAGTGCATTTTTATACAAAGTATTCACCTGCTGAATATACAGAAGAATTCAGTTGCTATGCTCACTAAATTATAATGCCATAAATGTGGCCATTAAAATACTGGGATTTAGAATAAAGCAAAACAACATTATCAGCGGGGGGAAGTGTCTACCATTTCAGCTGAGGCTGTGGCATACAGTATGGCATGTTCCCAAAATCTATAATATACTATTATAGAAAAACAACTACCCACACACCAATAACACTGCTTTCTCAAATAGCCATTAAAAGACAAACATATACCAACGGCTCCTCAACGCCTACTTCCAGTTTGGAATGTTATCATTCATTATATTTATATCTTCTCTGTATTTATTATTTATATGTCTAGGCAAACCCTATGCCTTACCGAACACTCTTAGACTTAGTTCTTGTTCACTTTCCCCAGCTTTGTTCTTGGCGATGCAGTTGTATTCTCCCTCATCTAGCTTGGTGACATCCATTATTGTAATCTCTGAACCATCTTCATTAAAGCTGTATTTTTCCCCTGGTTCCAGAATCAGATGGTTCCTGGAAAGATCATATAGTAGCAAGCATTATGTAAAAACAAATGTAGAACTGCTATTAGCATTTATTAACTGAAAGGGATAACGCTTATTTCCAGACCCCTACGAATATCCTGAGATGGACATTATTTTCTTAAAGGTACAGTATAGTTATAGATTGGAATATTTACATAGGCCGTGCCTTGTAATGCATTTTAATGGAAGCAGAAATGCGACGCTTCTGGGCTGGTATTCACTAAGGGCCCTATTTAAACGATTTAAGCTCACAGTTTAAAACACGAGGCGCAAATAGCATTCAGGGAGTGTCCAAATCCACTTTTGCTATTTTAACGGCAGATCAACGGTCAGTGCGCCGGGCGCATGGTTCAAAAGGGTTGGACTGTGTTTTGGGCATAATATAGGATAAACCAATCCTAGTTTCATCTCCCATTCCCTTGAAAAATCCAGGCGTGCTCGCATCATAGGCAAATTGATATTATACCGGTGGGTTTGTGGAAGCACTAGAGCAGACCATCTAGGAGGCAATTGCGAGATTCCTAAACTATGTTTATGTACAGTAGGTTACACACTAATGATATTTCACATTGTAATCTATAACATTTTAATCCTTTGGATATTTGTGCGCTCCTGTACCTTCCTATATGTGTATCAAGCAGAGTGTACCCACTTGTCCACTGGGCTTGGCTGAAACTAGCAAAGACACCCAAAGTATCTTAAACTAAATATAACACTGTGGTCTAGTGTATTTGAAAATAACTGGGTTAATGTCCTGTTACCTGTAGCACTTGTTTGTTATTTTAATTCTGCAATCTGTCCTGACATGCGACTGCAAATACCACCCGCGATTATAACACTCATGGGTGGTTCTGACAAGACCGGTTCTAGAACCCTCTGACAGGAGAGCAGGAGAACACCTGATTCACATGAATAGCATGTTATCAGGATTATAATGCTGATTCATTAGAGTCAGCTGTGTTTTAGCAGGGAGAAGGCTGGAAGGCTAATTACGCAGCGTTTCAGTAGATGTTCATAACTTAACTGAACACTGTTATGATACGTTTTGACAACTTATCTATTTGAAATCACGATGCTTGCTAAACATTGTGATGGCTGTCAGCCATTGGTGATGGATGATGGCATCGTCCAGCGGCCCAACCCTGGTTGTAACACCAGAATATTTCTTCAGCATGCACTAAGAATGGCCAGATAGTGGACCGTGGGGAGATGTTTGCTGAATTTGACCAAAAAATGTATGATCTTAAAATCGCTGAGTATACCATCAGTAAATAGGCCAATGAGATACGTAGATGGGCGTAATATATCTTACTATGCTGTAGGATTCAGGGCAGTCTCACACCTGTCCCAATGAACAGTTCTTTCAGATACAAGGCTATACCCCAAGAGTTTAGCCAGATGTGAATACTATATTAAGATCTCTGTGACCATAAATACTGGACTCGCTTGTGGTCAACTACAATTGGAGTTATGGGGTCACTGCCCACGCAAGGCACACCACCATGTTGATCCTATATTTTACATTAAAGTCTATTCATGGTACTGCACATATAGTTCCACCATCTTCAGTATAATGTTGCAAAACAAAAACTTGAAAGCAGTTGACAGTCATTGGAATATGTGTACCCAGCAATGACTCACAGTACTGACACTGAGTTGTTACACAATCACCCCAGGTTACATATAACATAAATTCACCATTGTTGAAAATCAGTTGTAGTTAAAACCGATGGAACTGAACTTTAAACACTGAGTTTGGCACAAGACATTGCCCCTGGTCTTGAAACAATTTTAGCAATGCTTTGTTCAGAGAGAGAAAAAAGACTTTTTGAAAATTACAGTAGGGTGATAATTAGGGGTAAAATTGCATGTTTCAGCTTTGAGCATGTTTATATTTAGTCTTATTGTTTATGTTGACATAATAAATGCAAAATATAGTATCGTCATGCTGGGGTTAAAAATGATTAATTCATTTTGACTCAATAAATGCAAAATACTGTATTGTCATAGTGAGAATAATATTAATAAGATCAATGTAGAAATGCAGGCTTAATTAGTTATTGCAATATATAATACCATATTGATTTGCTTCAAATCTAATTAAAAAATTAATTATATAAGAAAAGCTTATATAACCATTAAAGAAAAAGAAAGAAAACAAAGTGTATTTTTTACCAAACATATTTAAGTACTAAATCCTGTTAAATAGCGTGAAAGGTGAAATGTATTATTTGGAAAATAAAGAAAGCACTCTGACACCATTCCCATTGTCAATTTAACAGCGAAGGCTCACCATCTCCAGGTCACCAAGGGTTCAGGGTAGCCATCAACGGCACAGGTCAACACGGCAGACTGCCTTACATCTGCTGTAGCATTAATCTCCAACTGCCACACTCTGATGGTTGGGAGTACTGGGATAGACAGATGCACAGAGAATTGTTTATTTAGGCTATATCAGAGGCTCAGAAGAACTATGAAATATACTATTTCTTTACAAGGTGCTCTATATAGTACGATAATTGAAACATTCATATAGCAGCAAACAAATATTTTCTACAGTGGAGTGATTGCATCCTGAGCAATAATGACATCACACTTCCTCTGTTCTTCGGTTCTTTGATGTTACTGGGCCGGCCACGAATGCATGTTAGTGTAAAATGTACAGTATGTGTGTGTGGCCCGCAAAGCATTTGATTTAGTCTGAGATGCTGGTGCTCCAGTATGACATCTAGTGGCAGAAAGACATTTACACAACTTTATTATAAAAAAAATTCTACAATGATTGTAGCTGCCACCAATCTACAGAAAAATATCAACTTCTAGGTATGTATGAAGAAAGAAAAAGAAAAATGCAGATGCTGCAAATTATACAGAAATTATTAATTTTAAACTTCTAACCGTTGACGATGACTTTGATGACCCGGAGATCAATCTCGCCGCGAGACATGAGACGACCCTCGCAGGTGAATGAGCCCTCATCTGTCTTCTTTATTCCACGGATCTGAAGGTGCTTGTTACTCAGAACCTTAAAACGAACTGATAGAAAGCACACACGGTGAGCACACTGGCATTTGGCATATTCATTCATCACCGAAACAAGCACTTGTATTCCTACGCAAATAACAGGGAGGTTATGAAAATTAAAAATATGTGTCTGTATCCATCGCCTACTTAGCATATTGGGTTGACAACATTGTACCTCTTAAAATACACCCTTTTTTTGTCACTGACATCCATGTACTGTAGCTTGTTGCTGGCAGCTTTTATCCCACCTTTCCACACTGTTGCATGAACACATTTCTAACAGGCGGCTTACCCTCAGGACAAAGAAATATTTTCCATAAATTATATTTTAATTTCAGATTTAGCAATTTAGAGAATGTAATTAAGATATTGTAATGAATACATGCTTAGTTCTCTACAGAAACATGTACTGTAGTAGCTTAATAGCTGCAAAAAGTGAAGAGAGTAAAGAAATCATCGCCCTAAACACAGAAAACATGATTAACTACAGCGTTTTTTAAACAAGCTACTGTATAAACACAACATAGCTTGTCATATATCTTAGTGTCAAGGTTCAATGTTGTGTAGTCTTTTAACATTAGTTTTCAATTACAACACAATACATTTTCTAGTACACAGTACCTGCTGGTCTGGACAGAGGCACTCTTTACATTAGGGGCTGTAAGTGGAGTAACATTATCACCACCATATCTTAAAAAGACAGGACTTCATTCACAGTGGTTGTTTTTTCTCACTAGGGAATTCCCACATCCAGTTACATAATCATTTGACTCTAACACTGGTGGGAATACATGCTGCTTGGTGAAAAGGCTAGCTGAGCTGCTACAAAAGGCGTGAACACCAACTGACATTTATATTGATTGCACTGGATGCAGACTTCCGGACTCCTTGTGGGGCTAAACATTAATTGACTATAATGATTGTGGTAGATTCTCATAAATGTAATAAAAGTTTCATTTTAAAGTCCCATAACTAATTAAATCATTAATTACATTTTAATGGGGAATTTCACTTTAAAAACCATCTGAATATTATTACCCTGGCCTTATTACCTACAAAATGTCTCCTAGCTACTTTTAAACAACAAACAATTTAGGTAAGAGTAATTACATAAAGCACTGAGGTATAAATCAATTAACATTTTTGAAAGTCAGGAAAATAATGTTGTATGCTGTTTGACAACATGAGCTATAGTTATCTCTCTGGAGTATTTATATCAAGAGACAGATCTGTAAGTGAACACAATAAAACATTATTTTTTTTTATCATCATACGTATCAGATGTCATTTGTCAAAGAATTACTGACTTGGAAAAAAGAAGCTGACAGTAGGATTCACAGGAAAGAAAAGAGATGACAAGAGGCTGGCACCACGACAGATGGAAATAGCAATCCTGTAACACCTCACCGTCTTTCTCCACTTGGATTCGTGTCCCTTTGTGTGTCCAGATGACTGTGGGAGGGGGTGAACTGGTGACATCACATACAATGATGGCGTTGTCACCTTCATTAAACTCTTGGGGTGAAGGAGCATTTGTGAAGGTGATTTTTTCTGGAAGAGAATATGCCACACATCAATTCATCTACACTCTACTTATTTAGAGCTGGGCACCAGCAAAAAAGCATGAATATATTCTGTTAAATAAATCTACAATCCACGTACCACATTCTTACTGGAAATGTAACATATATGCCAGTACAATTATCTATTTTTTCACAAACAGATACACTACAGTGCAATAGCCTGGTGTAGTCAGACCTAAAATTAACTTTGAGAATACTGTAGGGTCTGAATACGCTCCATTGGGAAGTGTCTGTAGTTACTGCCTCCTACTGGGCGTAGACCTCTGGTTAATTTTGAAACTGACAGCCTTTGACCAATCGCCGTTGCTACAACTGTTTGTATCGCTCACATCTAGCTCTATCACCGTTTACAAACACTGTAAAAATGACTTTAAAGTCATCCCATTTAGCCACCTCCTCTAGTCACTGATCAGTCCGCCATCCAGGTGGCTGTGCAAATGCTAAAGCGACCATGGTTTCCCATACTATAACCTCAGCAAACATTGAGCTGAGAGCAGCAGTCAGGCAGAGCCAGGCTAGGGCTACAGTCGCTGACGCTAATGCTGGGATCAGACGACATAGCTTTTTTGTCTTTCACCATAGTCACCATGTCAGATTAGACAAACATTGTGCCTTAAGGACATCAAAGGACCTGTTGCCACTACTTAACGCTCCTTTCCTCATTTGTATTGTTCCGTGGCATATTCCACCTGACACCAGTAACAGCAGCATCCCTCTCGGTCTTTTATAGCCTGTGTGCATATGGGCAACAGAGAGCACTTTGTCGGAACACGTCGTGGGAGCTGTCAAACTAAAATCTAAATAAATCTGACATGCTGGTCTTTTTGTCGGGACGTTGTGAGGTGCCTCAGATGCCATAACACTGGTCGTTGGTGATGTCACACTACCCCACGGGAGAAGACGCCACTGGAAATGTGTTGGCTACGACCAAATGATCAGGTCAAAATCGGTCTGAATTTTATAGTCTGAAATGGGAGTTACACGTCACACTAGAGCCAAACTGGTCTTAAGGTGTCCTTAGCTACACTTGGGACAGATATGTCGATTTAGAAGCAGATTTATCAGTGAAAGCACATGTTGCTGACAATAATTCACGGAGCTGAGGGATTTCTTGGGGCATGATTGTGCTCTTTTTGCCATTTCTTCAAACAATTTGTGTCAGAGCTGTCCAACAATGATATACATTTAAAATCACAGAAAAATTATGCAACTACTTTCAATGGTATCGACTAATTGTAGCTTGGAATCAGGTGAAAATGTCTCCATTAGATTTTCCTCCATACTCGTTAGTCTATGTTTGCCAGAATTAAGAACATTTCTATTGATCTAGTTTCACTAATCGAATTGCACCCTTGAGTAATCAATAGCACCTTATTGCTAGAGCTTGACTCTGGAAGTCCATACTGTACATCCATAACTGTACATCCATAAATGTTATTTTAAGTATAATTACTGAATTACTGTCACAAGGAGTTTAGGACATGTGTCCGACATAACGTATAATAGACCCTAATGAAGACTTATAACCTAGTGTACATAGCCTAATCATATAATAAGGGGATAATGATTAGCCTTATTATCATTATAGTATTTCATTATCAGTCCATCGCTTGTACAAACACCATGAGAGTATGTATTAAGAGTAGTGTTTTAAGTCAAAATATATGACATTGACTTAAACAAAGCATTTTTTCCTTAGCAAATCTAATATGTATGTAAATAATTACAGATAATATGACAGCCTGCAATACATTATGATAGGGTACATCAACAGTAGTGAGCCGTGCATGACAATAGTCCCATTTCAGGATCAATGAACACTGAAATGTTCTCTTCAGAACTTTTGGAAACAAAAATATGTCATTTCTGATGGACATTTGATGATGCTTTGCAAACACAAGAGATGAAACCCATTACTCTGAAGAAATGTACAGCAAACAGGACCATTAAGCAGCCTTCTACTGGCCTTCCCTGGATTTATTGAACTGATGAAAAATCCATCTTCAATTGAAAATAATAAATATGACATGCTACCCTTAAGCAGTCAATATAACAGCGAACTACAGTGTCTACTTTACTTTCTTCTTTCCATGTTTTATTTCCAACAATGAGCACAAAGGACGCGAGGACAAGAAAAGGCTTACGGTAGATTTTGACATTCACTGTGGATTCTGCTTGCTTGTCTCCATTAGAAGCCACACACTTGTAAGTTCCTGCATTGTCAGTTCCAGCTTTGTAGAGAGTGAGTGTGGAAGTTGACTCATCGTTGCGGTTTACTGTGACGTCCGGACTGTTCGAATCTATTCTGTTGCCACTTGGTCCAAACCACTCAATATGCTTGGCAATGCCCACAACTGAAAATAAAATACAAATAATCATACATGAAGTCATACACGAAATCATTGATACATATGGTTGCCCTTTCTGATTGCAAGCCACAACCAACAATCTACAGTATGTCAACAACTTGCTTTGCTTCCTATGTAAATGATCCTGCTATACTGCCTATACAAGCATTAATGGTCTCCATCGTTTTGAGAAACTCCCAGGCTATGTTGCTGATTAGCTTACCTTCACACTGAAAGAATTTTGATTCTCCCACACTGATCTCACCATAGCTAGGGGTGATCTGCAATTCCAGGGATACTGAAACCAGAAAAACATCAAATGAAAACATACAGTAACAGCCTGACAAATTGTGTTTTAATGTATATGCTAAGCCTACAGTACAATAAACATCACTGGTGCTTTATTTGAGTGAGATTACAACCACTTCATGAGATAAAGTAATGTATATTAATCCAGTTTTAAATATTCTTATACAGTTTAATGTTGCAGCAAATTACTGTATTGATGAAGACATGACGCAAGATGGGTTATATTGCTTAGGGAAAGCATATCATTCCACATTATATTACCATACATTATTTATTTATTTATTTATGCTGTAATTGTGATATGCTACAGGAAATCCATTTAGTGAAGATAGTCATTCCGTAGAAAACAAAATGAAAACAAAAACATCTCTCCCTTCAAGGCATTGCAAATACTCCATCTCACACAAAGGACATGCATTGCAAAGGCCAGGATATTGTTATTGTGTGCGGCCTGCACCACTTTGTGTTCCTGTGCACAGAGCTAAGACCGTGTAGAAACATCATATTATTTTTCAGCACACACCACGGGCAGCCAGCAGACATAGATATTCAGTGTATTAGCTAATCGTATATGTTTAACCAACAGTTTTGTTTTAAACACAGTTTTAGTTTGTTGGATATTTGTATTAAGGATGTATCATGAGTGACTGAAACATATATTTCTACAGACAATAATTACCAACCTGTGATTGAATTTTTAATTACAGAGTGGATCTGGTCCATTAGATACAGGATGTCCCATGACTATGTGTTTCAAAGATCATTTTAAAGCCTCAGATATTGCAGCAGTTTGCTAAGACCAGCTTGCACCATACATTATCGCCATCATCCCATACTCCTGAGTCCTCCTGACTCTGTAACAGAAAGCCTGAGGGCTGCAATAAAGTGCCATTCAGCATCCATTTTACAACTCTGAATGAAGCTGTAATGTGCTGTTGTGTGGAGCAATGAGACCTGTCTCTTCGGAGGAATTCTCCACTTGCAGCAGGAGACCTAACACCGTGGAGCTTACTGGCTTTGTCTGTCTGGCTGGTGAAAGATGGCTGAAATGGGACATCTGCTTGTAACCATGACACTATGGTAAGCAGCCAGACCTGTTTCCTTGGCAAACTACAATATTGTGATAAGTAAATGATAGTCTTATTAATTGTTAGCCTTCTATATTGATATGTCAGAGGGATTTTTCAGTTTATCACTGATTATTATCAGCAAATTTGATCATATTGAATTCATGTTAACTTCCAAAATCAAGCAGTCTTGGGTGGGGCCATTAAGAAGCCCAGGGCCAAGTTTGATTAACGGAGCCCTTTCACAGAGTTGCTGTAGAATTGAAACACCTATGTAGCTCATTAGTCTAATTCTGGCTCAATTTGAATCACGTATGCTAGTACAGAAGGCATTGACAATGCACAGGTAGCTCCATTAGTTTGGTTAACAATGATATAACAAAATGGAACAGACCCATGACTAATGTGTTTACCTCTGTGAATGGGGATCAATGTCTCTGATGAGTCCAACAACTTACAAGTCACAAGACTCTGGTGGATGCCCCTGCTATGCATGCTCATAATATAAGCCTATACCAACTGCAAATCAATATTTCAACTTCTATATTGACAAGGCATCAAACATGTAAAGTGTAAAAACACCTCCCATAAAGAGATTAGCTACACAGTGTATGGCAGGTTTGCCTGAGTCATTAAAATATATGCAGCAATACCCTAATTTGTTTACTTCGAGATAGATAACAAACAAGCCTGCTGGTGACTCATCCTCATATCCTGATGTCATAAATTCTCAAAGAATTTTTGACACACAAATTGTAAGAACTGACAGGATAGACAAAGTATTGCCTTTTCAAAAGATTGCTATTCAACAACGCAAATACATTTTCATACATTGTTTTGGCGGAACTGAACAATTTTGATCCAGAGAATATTATTACAATATACTCTCTTATATGTATGTTTTCTAATTAAACGTTTCACCCTAATTTTGCTAGAATCTAACGGATATAGAGGCCTTAAGAAAGCTAGCACAACACACCTGCTCACTGGGATTTTTCCAACAGTTAAATTATTCTCAACACTAATTGGTCCTCTTAGATCCTTGACGCACCATGGCTCCTCCACATAGATGGTTATGAAGAAGGCATACTAATTGCACTCCAACCAACTGCTCACTTTTCATTAATTAGAGACATGTCTAACATGCTACTGTAGTGGAAATCAAAACTAGTTAGAAGTTAGACTACCGTACTTTAAAGGCAGAGGGTGACCAAATCACAATCAGTAACTTCTTGGCTTAAGACAAAAAACTGCCATCTGTGTTGAAAAACTATACATCTACTGTATAACAGCATAAGATACTCCAAAAAAACTAAACTCTTAACAGCAGTGTGCATTGATCCAGTTGTCTTCCTAAACAAGAATGCCCCTGAATACAGTATATTATTCACTTCTTTGTGTAATGTTAGCAGGTTTTCATTAAGGTATTTTAAATATCTGATAAATAAGTAGGCCTAGTACTATGGCTAAACGATTTTGGGAAAATAACAAATTTATTCAGACAAATATTGCGATAGCAATTTCATTTGAGAGAATGCAACATAAGGCTAAACATTATTTATTATATACACAGTTACATTAAGGCATTTCTGATTGTGAACATGAAAGGCACAGCGCTTCTTATAGCTTAGAAAGCTCACACAAGGAGGATGGCATGAAGCCTACCATTGACTCTAGTCTGGGTCAGACAAGCTGCATAACTTCTAATAAAACGCATGCTTTGTGATATGCTAATCGCATTGTTCAAAATTGAAATTACGATTTGGAAACAATTAATCATTCAGCCCTAACAATGGCAAATAGTTTTTACATTTGACATAATTGCTCATTTAGATAACCTGCTTGGATCAATTAGCACTAGGGCTGTCCCGAATACCATTTTACAGGTTTCGAATACTTGATATTTCCTAACGAGTATTCGAATACTCTCTCAAAAACACCATTAAAAACACTCAACTATAGTTAAGAAGTATAACATAAATAATCTTTGATTCCTCCTCTATTACCCAATACGAGTGTGTGTTTAATGAATAACCGCTCTCTTACAAACAAAGCCAATTGCAATCAGTTGTGTTGATGACACAATGTAATTCAAGCAATTACATTTCAACATGTGGGTTTATATGGAGACAGTAGGGATTAATGGGAAAACATGCATGCATAATGTGAAAAAACGAATATTCAAATCCCAATATTTAAATCGAATACATGCCCAATGAATGAATACCCGAATAATCGAATATTTGGAGCCAGCCCTAATTGGCACCTTATGCATGTAGCAACTTATCCAATAATGTGTACCACATGCAGTATTGTAAACATTTTAATTGTAGGCATACAAATGTTTTGTAAGAAGCATAAACATTCTCAAGAAAAGGATAGACACAAGAGAAATACCACACAGATGCCTTTTTAAGTGTAACTGCACCCTAAAATGCGCTTTGAGTAGTAATAGGATTGATCTGTGATGAGACACATCAATGCTGATGTTAATAATGACAACATTCTTTTTATAAAAATCTGCATTTTATGGGCTGAAAAGAGAACTGCACGTCATATCCGTTAAAAATCACCCCTGGCGGGTTTTCATCGATACACTTAGTACGCTCATACGTCATAAAATTCAAATGTTAACGTTATTTTAAATGGGTGTCCCCCTGTCAACCCCTCCCCTCCCCTCACTCAATCGCATTTTTAAAAGTTTAAGTTGTACTGGGTGGAGTTTAGTTGGCAAACCAAAGTATGGGTAACATTCTCAACCCTGTGCTATACTTGTCAGCAACAGACTACAGTATAGTAAATTATACAGCTCGCAATGATAGACTGCTTAGGGATAAGTCATACACAGAAAATATGTACAGTAGGTAGAGTGACCTATGTATTTCTAGGAACACAAAAACCTTCCAGCAGTAAAACTTGATCCATGTTGATCCATGTTAAAGTATCTCTTCTGATTTGTTTAAGAAAAAACTGCATATTGGTCAAATCTAAATGCTACTACTGTATCTGGACTCCCTAAGCTAAGTGTGTGTTGAAGGCCTCATTTTGACTCCAGCCATAGGGTGCTTAGGGTGACCAGATGGCCTGCTTTGTGCAGGACAGTACAGCATTCTCATCCTTTTTTCCACGTCCCACATATTGAGACGATGTCCCGCATTTTCAATTTGAATCTAGTTTTCAAACGCTTTTCTAACATCTAGCATGGTTGCAGCGATGACTGACATCATGTGGCTGTGTTTGATGCCAATCAAACTTCCCTGCCTACACCACGCCCAACTGTGAAAATTGCAAGTTTAATTTCTCTGTGAGAATCAGTCTGGAAAGCCTACTGTGTCCGAGTAGCAACTGAACTTTCCAATCAGCGTCGTGTTTATAGCTATACGGGTGTGGTTTAAGTGTGCCGACCATGGTGCCGACAGCGAAAATGAGCAGATGGTTCATCCAATCAACTGCCAAGTATTTTTTTTGAAAGTACAGCCAGTCACAAACAGTTTCAATGTACGGCTCCCCAGATGGACTTGTGACAACAATTCCTCTGGCATGTCAGGTTAGCATTCTTGCTGAAGCCCAAAGATCATTGTCACACAGATATGGTAACAGCAGCTGAAATAACATATTTACCACATTGTGCAGCACTCCCAATCATATCAGGGCAGCTGACTGATGGAAAAATCTAGCACCGGTAATTTTCCCTTAAGCAAATAAAATGTAATATATGTGTATCTGGATATCTATTGTCAAGGGGAGAATGTAGGTGGGCAAGTAATAAAGAAGAAGAAAAGAGAACATGCTAACATTTGTTTTCGCTATAGTGTCAACTTCATATTAAAAATTAGGATAGGGATAAGTATAAGGATAAAGAAGAACTAGCCTAGTTCAAATAGTGAAAGGGACAGAGAAGGATATTAATAGACATAGATGTTTATTAATAATAATAAAAAATTTTTTTTTTTTAATTATTATTCTTATTATTATTATTAAGTAAAACTGTAATTATTGTTATTATGCTTATTGGTAGCAGTTCTATCATCAAGCTACCTTATCCTGCACTGCTCAAAATGAGGAAGAGGTAGGGCTGGGCGATATTGACCAAAAGTTAAATAGTCGACATGCTGAAGCCCACATCAGATGGATGTCTTGCTAACCGCAGGTTCGTTTCAGTATTTGGCAAAGCTGCATCCACAGAAGTGTATATATATATTTCTGAAACGGAAACGAAGCGTCTGCTGATGTTCTTGAGTGACAGCGCTCGAACACGGCAGATCAGCGGAGCTGCATTCTTTGTGTCTTTGCCGGGCCAAGTTGATTTGCTACAGAGACATCAGTGGATGTATTAGGGTAGGTACGTAGGCTACACACACCATTATGCTACACACATTGGTTGTCTTTTGGTTTCAGGACGACTGGGCGCGTTCACAGTGCATTGCTGCCTCTCATTAAGGCCATTAAGGCCATTAAGGCACTGTTTATTCAGATCTGAGTACAGTTTCTAGGTATATTGCCAAGTCGATGGTACTTTTAGCAAATTTACTTAACCGGTTACGTCGGTTACGTTGACTAATCGTCCTAGCACTAGTTTAGTGTGCTCCCGTACTGATATCTCAACGAAAACACTGCAATTAATGTAAATGCACCACAAAAGGTTATTCATTTGGGCTATAAAAATATGCCTGGCCGGTGGATATTACTACCAACCACCTGAGCCTGAGTGAGTCAGAAGGTTTATTTCAGAAACCACTGTCTACAATGCAGTTCATATTAACACACAACATAATTAAGGATCTGTTGTGTGTAGGGTTGATCGATGTCTACTAAATTGGCATCGGACGATGTCTACAGTAATACATCGTGACAGACAATTCCATCGTGGGGAATCCATTATTTGAACACTGCGATGTGCTGGCTCTGACCGTCGCCATCATTGCAGTACCTCACTCCGCATGTAACGCCCCACTATGCCACTTATTCATTATAATGGGATAAATGCATGGCTAATATATTTTTAACTGATTAGTTATTAATAAATTAAGTTGGCATGAACAGGGAGACTAGCTACAGAGACCAAAACTGTTTTTTTTTAACCAGGCTGTAAACAAGTTTATTTTTGCAGTAAAGTCAGACATTTTAACATTGTAGTCTTTGGGGATTGACTCCCTTTTGCAGCCAGCCTCACGTGGCCATTCAATTAGCTGCAGGGTTTGTCACTTCCGATTGTGATTGACATGCACAACAACCAGCTACATAACTCAGTGACCAAGTCTGACGTTTAATTTATACAGAGGAAATTGTTGAGAAACTTACCAACATGACTGTCAGTTTTCAGGTATTGTTCTGTTAGATAAGTAGGCTACTATAAGTGTTTAAAATAAATGTACTGAAACTGATACTGAAATAAGTAAATAAAGCAGGCTACTGCTAACAGCGAATGAAAATCTATTTCTCAATTTCGGAAAGTTGATTATGTGACGTACTGTAGTGCTAATGGACGGAAGAGGCAGAGACTACACGCCCTGTAGCTCGCATGGATTATATGTAATATTACATATACTATATAAACTGCTCAAAAAAATAAAGGGAACACTTAAACAACACAATGTAACTCCAAGTCAATCACACTTCTGTGAAATCACAC
>JAODTR010010199.1:4766-29234 GCA_025399935.1 Amblyopsis rosae | reverse complement strand
TCGCCATCGGTGTATGAATGTGGGTGTGACTGGGTGAATGTGAGGCAAAATACTGTAAAGCGCTTTGAGTGGCCGAACGGTTAGAAAAGCGCTATATAAATGCAGTCCATTTACCATTTTACCATATGGTTTAGCATCGAAGAGACGGCTGCTTCCCCATTCAGTCCCTGGTTCTGTTTGCAGGCAATTATTCTAAACTACGAACATCAAACAGATCACAGTATGGTGTTTTATTAGGTGTGCCAAAGCTGAAAGCTTTATACACTATATTATTGTTAACTTTAAGGTTCCGTTGTGCAGCATTCCGTTGTGCAGCATCTTTTCCTAGAATTATATGACCTATTGCATCCAGGTATAGCCTACCATTTGCACATTTACGTTACAAAACCATTCTTTAAATTACTGAAGATGATCCTCTGTCCAATTTGTAATCACCGTGTCTTGCTGCTATCTTACAAAAGCAGAGGATGTAACAACACATTATGTCCAAGAGTAAAAGTGCTCTTGCTTTATTTTAATGGATTTATTTCCGCTATTATCTTGTCAGCTTTGGCGTGGTAGCAGTACTGTAGAGCCGCACAATGCTCAATACGGTAGGTAGTGCTGTGTCAGGGTTTATGGGACGCACTGCTCCCAGCACTGGCAGAGCTGCCGGCGTGACACGCTGCTAGCTAAGCCCACAGCCACAAGGCTTTGTTTTTCCACCGTGGCTACGCCTGACCATACCTGGCACGCTAGATGCAGATGGGCAGCCCATGTGTGTCATGTACTTTCTACTTTCTGCTCGTTAGGCGAGAGGATATTTGTTTGGCACACTGCGGTTTGTACCAGCCATTAAAGATAGGAGAGAGTCAGATAGGAGCAAGCCTGTTTTGGGGCTAAGCCTCAAGATCGAACGTGTGTGTGTGTGTGTGTGTTATCTGTGTCACGGTGTAGCATCTTGAATTGAGTGCAAAACTTGAATGGGCAATAATTCCAATGCTTTCTTTTCTTGGCCAGTACTTGGACATGGCCTTGCAATAGCTGTCCTCCAGCCAGCTGTACTGCAGCCCAACGCTCCGTGCCTCCAGAGGGCTTGTGTAGTGTGTCAGGCTCTGTGACATCACCGGCTTGGCCGTGTTGGTGGGGGAGCAGCTGCCATGACATAGCTCCTGTTGCTCCGCCAGGCCTTCCCTTGCACTGTGCTGCTCCCAAAACCCCCATAACCTCTCGTTCAGGTTGACACGGCGACTGCGCTGTCCAGTAATAGCCATCGAACATTGTTATTGAACGGTTTACTGGGGCGTTTTTAGTTTGAAAGTTAGGTTGTTGTCTAACATTGTAGTCAGAAGTTTTTCCCTCTTTTATTGATTGTTTTTAATTATGACCAGCTAGGTTCAGTGGAACTTAGCCTTTTTCCCTTCTCTCCCTGCCCACTTTTAGCTCCAGAACCTGGGCATCAATCCGGCCAACATTGGCTTCAGCACTCTCACCATGGAGTCAGACAAGTTCATCTGCATCCGTGAGAAGGTTGGTGAGCAGGCCCAGGTGGTGATCATCGACATGGCCGACCCCAACACGCCCATCCGCAGACCCATCTCTGCCGACAGCGCCATCATGAACCCGGCCAGCAAGGTTATCGCTCTTAAAGGTACGGCAGCGCCGCTGGCGCCACACGGATGTGTCTCTCTCAGATGTTAAGACTGAAAAAGACGTTTTAGCGTTTATACTCGAATCAGGGCTCTATGATGAGTTTACCGTTTTTAGTTATGACATTTTGTGTAATACAGTGACATTGTCATCTTATTTGAGTATATTCTCATCTGTTTTAATGTCTACATACATCCAGCTATTTCTGTTTTTATAAAGTAGACTTTATTGGCCACTGTTTACAGACAAGTGTTGTCAAAGTACTTAGCAGCAGTTTATTTTGATGCTGTTTGTCCAGCAGCCATAATTGCTTTGACTTTGTGTTTTTTGTTTTTCTCTGTTTTGTATGTTCCATTTGATTTCCTTTTACCGCTTTCTTATGTGTATGCAGACGGTGAGTTAACATTTAAAATATTACATTGTGAAAGTTCGAATCCTGTTTGTAGATTCACAAGCTATCAATATAAAGCTGCTTAATTTTGATTGATTTCAACACGCGCACACACTAATTATACTATTATTATAATGTCGATTGTCATAACCTTAATTTCTAGTTTAGCGTGGGACAGCCAATACAGTATAACCGTAGAATAGTTTAATGCAAATAGTTTTGGGTAAACTGCTTTATTCTATCTCTAGGTATTAATTCAGAACATTTCCATTGTTAGCCTGTTGCTGTGCAGGTCTGCCAAAAACAGGATTAAGCTTTCACAGACATATAGCTTGAATGCTGGCATACCATCATTCTACTAGCTCTTTAGTACTTGTTGTAGGGGTTTAAATATTGTGGGTAAACTCATCTGTTTTTTTTTTTTTTCTTCTTTTAATTAAATCTTTCCATTTTGAACCCTACCACATCCAGTTTTTATAAAGTGTGTCAGCCCAAAGCTGTAGCTCCACTTCGTTATCTTTACTCAGGGGATTTTGACCTGTATAGTGTAGATTTGCAGTCTTAATCAAGGAGCTATGGTTGGATTATGATGGCTTCTGTACGTATACGTTTTAGACAACGTTTGACCAGTGGGTCACCCTGTCGTTGTAGGGGTTGTGAATGCAAGGAAGATGATTAACTAGATATAGATGACTTCAGATCAACCTTTTACGGTATTGGACTAGCAGAATAGCAGGTCCCATTGTGGTTTCAAGTCATGTCTCGTATTCTAATTTAGTGGATATATTCAAGACAGTGATTTGAAACAGTCAGAACTCCCACCAGTTTAGCCTAGCGTCATGTGCACGTTTTCACAATGAGGTGGTAATGGTAATACACATTGTACAGATGTTTATAGCTCATTCATTGTTTAGTGTTCTTTTTTAATTGTTAGAGAACAGTGTTTTGAGAGGGTTGAATGATTATTCATGGGCTTGTGTAAAACCAAAGATGGGTCAGACGATACCAGCTTCGTTGTGAATATATTTAATAGAAAGCGTTTGACCAGTAAAGGGAGAACAAGTACATGGTACAATGTGCATGTCTGAATAGCCTATATAGTTGAGGCTTAGTGCTGACAGTCATGGGACAAACAGAACTGAGCATTAAAAGCGTTGCTGCCTGGTTAAACATTATAGAGCAAACATACAGTTGTTAGTGCATGCTGCTTCTTGTCAACCCTAGCAGCGGTGCATTTGTGAGATAATGTGTTATTAGTTTTCTGTTATCAACTGTCATTCTCTGTGAAGGTTAGTGATAAACCAAACATTGTATAATGACTTCCTGGAAATAATTGCTTAACACCACAGTCCAATCCCTCTAATCCGTATTAAATCAATGTAGATGAAGCCGTTCTCCATCCATTACCTCTGTAACCTCCCCTGCTTGCTGTACCATTGGATGGTCCTTGGCTAACCCTGTCCCAGTATAATGCTGTACATTTAATGGGACTGTATGAGGGGTACACGATGCACAATTGACTTAATCAAAACCCAATAGATGCTCTCTTTTCTTTTTTTATGCTCCACCGCTTGTCCTACTGTGATCTCATGGCTTAGTGATGGCAACACATTTTTTCAAATGGCTGTGCTGAACTTTCATGAATATGGAATAATGAACAGGGTTTTCGCACTGCTTTTTAATAAGGCTGTAGCTGCTAAACAAAACAAAATTAACCCACACTAATAAAACAAAGAATAAATCAACCAGGTGAGTAAACCTTATTAAACAGTTTATTTAACAAATGACACCAAAAAACATTCAACAGTTACCGTTTTGTAGTCACTATTTCAAGTGTTTAGGCTTTCAAGGTTCTTCCTTGTCTTCTGTTGTTTTTGTGCCTATTTTTGTGCCCTTTTTTCAAAAAGATTGTTTTATGTGGGTGGCTTTTTGTGAGTCTCTTGTAATACAGTGTGCTTTCTCTCTCTGCTTCTCTCCCTCAGTCTGTGGGGTTGGCAGCCTAGTGAAGATAAATCAAGAAGAGCACAGATATGTTAGACATATATGTGTTGTAGGAAATGTCAGACATTGCAACATTTGTTTTTATAATTGCTACGTTTTCTATTTTCTATTGCTTTGGCCTTTTCCCCCCAAACTTTTTATAGCAAATAGGATTATTCCCAAAATTGTGACCGTTCTTAATTCTGCCCCTTTGAAATATTTATGTAGCTCCCGGATGCTTTCCCTTTTTGGACATCCAAGCAATACGTCTTGGGATGATGCCATTCTATGATGCCAATTCGGAATGTAGCATGTCTCCCCCCCTCCCCTTTTCTCTTCAAATCAGTCGTGGCATAGTTGCCTGTTTGTCTGAGCCGTGACTATCAATAATTCAAGTGGAAGTTAGTATTTTCTATACCCTTTCTTCTGTTATGTGCACTATCATTCCAATTGGTGCGCGAGAGACTTCTTCAATCCCCAAATAGAAGCATAATGACTTGTTCTGCACCCGGGGTCCTGTCCCCACCCCCCCTTCCCCAATCCCCTCCCACAGCTGCCAAAACCCTTCAGATCTTCAACATTGAGATGAAGAGCAAGATGAAGGCGCACACCATGACGGATGATGTCACCTTCTGGAAGTGGATCTCCCTCAACACGGTCGCCCTGGTGACGGACACCGCCGTCTACCACTGGAGCATGGAGGGCGACTCGCAGCCCGTCAAGGTCTTCGACCGCCACTCCAGCCTGGCCGGCTGCCAGATCATCAACTACCGCACGGACGCCAAGCAGAAGTGGCTCCTGCTCATCGGGATCTCGGCCCAGGTCAGTGGCTCGTCTGCTAAACGCGTTGTGGTGGTGGGGGGGTGTATGGTGACGGGTATAGTCTGTCATTCTGGAGGAAGCTTGTTGACATTTGAACTCTATGAAACCTTTCCCTTCAATGCAATAATAGGCCACCTTGCCAGCATCCTCCACCAACAGTGGTAATGTCTCCCACAGTGCTAGCGCCCCACAGTTGACCATAGGGCTCACAATGCATAGGATATTGTCACGATCCCTAACGGTACAGTCAGCTATATCGCAAGCTAGTTTCGTCAAATTCACGAAATGTCTCCTCGCATTTCGCTATCTTGCTGTTCTCTGTGCGTGTTGTAAAAAAAAGAATCCGATACTTTCACACAGCCCTTACGACTTCAAAAGCTCCGCCCCCCCAACACGCATTGGAAACTCATTGCCATGGATTAGATATTGTTGTGTGGTGCGTTCTGCACTACTTTGTTTGTGTTCCCAATTACAGAGACTGTGTAGAAACACCAGGTTCTTATTTTTTTCTTTCTCAGCACACCCACAGAATGGGCATCTAGTGCACCGTGAGGAGATATTCACAGAATTTGACCAAAAAAAAACACATTCGCATACAATCGCTGACTATCCCTTTATGTAATAATATAACTGGGCAGCCCATGCAGCCACGAGAGCACAAAGCCTGGTCCCTCTGCGCTGATGCGTATTAACTGGTGCTCTTTTTGTTTCCGCTCGCTCCAGCAAAACCGCGTGGTGGGGGCAATGCAGCTGTACTCCGTGGACCGGAAGGTGTCCCAGCCCATCGAGGGCCACGCCGCCAGCTTCGCCCAGTTCAAGATGGAGGGCAGCGCGGAGGAGTCCACGCTGTTCTGCTTCGCCGTCAGAGGCCAGGCTGGGGGAAAGGTGAGCGACGGCGGTCCCTTCGCGGCAAAGGCAAAGTGAAGTTCACCCCCTGTGTGCCTCTGGGCTTAATGTGCCTTCTTTGAACATGCAGCTGCACATCATCGAAGTAGGGACGCCACCCACTGGAAACCAGCCGTTTCCCAAGAAAGCGGTGGATGTGTTCTTCCCTCCAGAGGCCCAGAATGACTTCCCTGTGGCCATGCAGGTGTGAGAAATGGCACAAAGTCATATATCCGTATCTTTGTATTCCTATGTATTCTCTTTTTTTTGTTGCTAGGTATAGTTGGATCTTTTCCCAGTGATTGACATTTACCACAAGGCTGACGTAATCAGCTCTTTTATAGGTTGTGCATAGCTTATAGCCCACCACATTCAGCCATCACTACAGGTGGGCACACATCGAGTGCTTTGTATTGGTATTTATTTTGCTCATAGTGAATCAGCCTTTTTATTTGCAGAATATGTGCAGTTAAACGAGATAGTGGAGATCGCTGTAGCTCAGCTGAAGACTCCACATTGATAAGACTTCTCCTCTATATGCTGTGGAAGTAGAAGAATGCATTACATTTGCATGCGCCTCTCTGTGAAGCCTTTATTGACATTCCTGCAACACCATCATTGTGTGTGATCTTTTTTCACAGACTGTAATCTAGTTCTGCTTTAGGATAAACTATCAGCAGAACACCAGAGGAAGTAGGGCTCTGTGTGTATTGGCAAGAATCTGGCGGTACGATACGCATCACAATACAGGGGCCACAATTAGATATGTTTCGATATACTGCGATACTGTAAGCAAGGCTTGCTATTTCAAATTTGTGGAGAATTTCACAGCAATGCTAATGTGGTGCCGCTGCAAAAAATAACTGTAAACTTGCTCACTTACTGCAGTTTGTATATTGTCCCTTTTTTGTACGCATTAAGTAAAAACAGTCTATAGTGTTTTTAGAGAATCGATACAGTATTGCGACAGATATTTTCTTGCTCCCCTAAGAGAGGAATGTTATAGCTGTGGTGCTCAGACATGCAAATGTTTCACTAAGGCTAATTTAATAGATTTATTTTTACATTTGAAAGAATTCTGGTTCTGAGACAGGTCTCCTCTTCCTCCCAGATAAGCTCCAAGCAGGATGTGGTGTTCCTCATCACCAAGTATGGTTACATCCACCTGTATGACCTCGAGACCGGCACCTGCATCTACATGAACCGCATCAGCGGAGAGACCATCTTCGTCACGGCCCCGCATGAGGCCACCTCCGGCATCATTGGCGTCAACAGAAAAGGACAGGTACACCCCAAGCCCTCGATTGCCTGTGGGTTTTAATACGTTTAATGTAAAAAAGATGTAGTGACACTTTGTTATTCAGGCCACTAGGAATACTGTTGGATGATTTAATGATATATTGACGTGGTGGTAGATATGATCTGACTCTGATATAATATTGGTTGCTTACAATTGCTGGTGTATGACCTGTCCAAACGATGACAAATGTGAGTTTTGATAAATCAAATCACTTCCAATCAAGTGTTAGCTTCGATGTTGTAAAGACGGGTGTAATTTGCTAGCTTGCGGTTTTAATACTGGGTCTCAAGGGTCAGGGGGACCCGGTAGCTGAAATATCTCTGCCGTTGGAGCCAGATTCCAGCCACTGTATGTATGCAGCTCTACTCTTAACTCCTTGCAGTGTTAGCAAGCGCAGCATCGAGCCGTGGTTGTGAATGGGCGGCAGCAAGCAAACACTGCACCCCCTTGTTTGTCTGTCGTTATCGGGCAAGCACAGTGTCTGCCGGCAGGCATTCATAAATAATCCAAGGTGTAGTCTTTCACATGGGGAGAGGGGGAGGCCGCCTGTCTCGGGCAGCCATTGTTGCTGTTTACCGGCGCAGAGAACTGGATCCAGCCAGCTGATGAATAATGATCCAGCTAGGCCACACGCATCACATGAATAATTGATTGAAAAACTATCTGAGGCAGTAAGAGACCAGCCGTGATGGAGCAACACTGTGTGTGTGTGTGTACGTACACAAACATGGAAGCAGTGATCTCGATAATGATACGCTACTGTCTGTGGCCGCATCATTGCCACCAATTGAATCCTGTTATTACCAGCCTTGCGGCGAGGCAGAGACTTCCTTAGGAAATGTTCTCTTCCCCCTCCTCCTATCTAGGTTAATATTTGTATAATAACTTATCTTAATGAGCACAGGCCCAAGACAAAAGAGATGAGACAAGCACAGGGTCTACAAAACAGAAGGATAAGAGGGCACATACACATAACAGAGCATTATATGTAAGTGTGGGAAAAATCAAGCTCTGGTTAGGCTGGGGGGGGGGGGGGATTATGTGAGACACTGGAGTAGGAGCAGTGTTGAAGCTGAGTCACTAGTACCATCAGTAAGAGTGGCCGAGCGCTGGCTATGTGCGTATTCTAGCGCTGCTAACCCATGTGAGTTTCTTAGAATAAGCTGAGGAGCTGGCAGCTGTGCGTGCGCACGCCAACTGCCAGCTCCTGGCGTGACCTTGACAGAGGAATGCATGTGCTCAACAGCACTTAAGTTGTTACTCGAACCTTTGAACTGCATTTCCAGGGATAAACGTCTAGATGAACTCCTCGCACAGAGAAATGAAGGGCGGTGAGCGGGGCAGGGAAGGGTCCTGCTGTTAGTGTGATGTGAGTTTGGTGAGCCCGTGCAAGCGCTCTTGTCCAATCACAGCCCTCTGCCTCTCTCACTCAATTCACTCACTCACTCTCTCACACAAACACACGTCAGCAGTGTTAAGCAGTAACTTGTTACTAGTAACTAGTTACTGTAATATTACTTTTTTCAGTAACTAGTAGTTTAAATATTACTATTCCCAAAGCAGGTGATAATATTACTATTACTAATCCAAGTAATGCGCATTACTGCGTTACAATAATTACATTTCTGGTCCTAGCAAACATAGGGTAGCTTAACTGAACCAAGCTGTCCAATCAACTGGTTTGAGAGGCTGCAATATTTTCACTTTGGCTGATTGTTGACTCCTAAGGTTCATTATTGTTCCAATAAAGAGGATTCAATTCTTAAATGAGCTGGCTGCACAGGTTGTCTTTTATTGGAAGAGGCGAGACAGGCTAGTGATTGTGAAAGTAATATAGTAATGTAACTACTAGTAATGTAACTAATTACTTTTAATACTAATAATATATATAATAGTAATAAGTCAATTGTAACTTATTACAATTCTTGAGTAACTTGCCCAAAACTGCACGTCAGAATCCTGCTGTCTGTGACGTAGCATCAGGTGTGTGTGCGTGTGTGTATCTGGGCCAGGGTACCACCTGATACCCCAGCTCCTCTGTCGGCCGGTGCTCCGCTCACCTAGATCACCTAGGTGATGTCCGCTCACCTAGAATACATTTCTAGCAGGCTTGATTTCTCCCTACTTCTACGCAACTTTGATCAAGGCAATAGGCTCTATGCACATTCCATGAACGAACGTTCTACGATCACCTCCTACCGGTGTAGTTATTTCCGGTTACGAAGAGATATCAGTTGTGTTGCCGGTTGTTATCGATAATACAACATTAGCCTGCCTGTCACGTTTTTTTTTTTTTTTCCACTAGGCGTCTTCAGGACCTGCCGTAAATAAATATTAACTATGTTAATCGAATTGTAAAGTCGGCCTCAGAGACCCCAGCCAGCAAGAAAGAAAAGGGTTTCAAGATGTATATAGGAAGCGATTTGATTAGCATCGTTAATATTTATATATTAGCCTGCTAGGCTAGCAGGCTAATATATAAATACTTGTTTATGTGATGCTGTTAGAAGGAAAGCTCCTAAGGGGATAAAACAAAACAATGTTATCAGTATTTGTAGTAGTGGTATTATTATTACACTCACACAAACGAGACATGTTTGTTGCTTATGGGGGGGTTCCTTGCTTGTGGTTACTTATTGGTTGGGCCGTTTCAGCAACGTGTGTTACGCTGCTTTCACTCCCATTGGTAGTCGCCGTGTCTCATCACTCAGTATTTGCATAAAATAGACCTAGTCTTTTTATTTTTTATTTATTAATTTTCTCTTGTAAACCATTGAAAGTTAATGGCAGCCTATCGCTGGGTCTCCCTTGTTTGTTGCTCGTGTGAACACAGGGATACCCATTACTGCCTTTGTCTCCTCATCCCTATTGGACCAGCGTACACCATGCAGGCCCCAGGGCGGCAACAATCACATCCACTCCGCTAAGAGCTCTATTTTTATCTCCCCCTTTTCTCCTCAGTTGTCTCTGTGTCCCTGATCAGAGTGACCTCACCGTGACCTTGTTTTGGTGGCGGGCGGTGTATGTGTGTGGTGCACAGCCACAGACTCTGACTTGCCCTGCTGGTTTGTGGCGGGGACAACCCTCCCCAACCCTTTTTTATTTATTTGATTAATTAACTCCTGCCCTGCTTACTAGAGCTGTGCGTAGGGTTGTAAACCTATAGCAGTCCTAATCAATTGGCGGTCTGCTGGACAAATGCGGCCCACCATCTGCCCCCATGTGGCCCATGAGGGGATTGCACCCTTGACCACTATACATTACCTCCAATATACTGTATAACCACTATATTAATCAAGTCAGTATATTACTGTAAATTAGTTATTAACTGTTCTACAGCCAAGACATCATGACATGGCCTGTTTTGTTAATGTAGTAGTCCAGACCTAATAATCAACGTGAAGAAATTAGTCTAAGTGACGTGCATAGCTCCCAACATGTGCATAGCTCCCGTAGCTCCTGTTAGTGAGGATAATGGTTGGGTATGGTACTAGTGACATTTCAGTATGCAATGAATTAAAAAATGAACACCTATCTACATTTAAAAACATTCTACCTAGTCATTGCTTCCACACAGTGCCAAGCTCTACCTGCCTCCTTGGGGGCGTTTAGTGCTCATATAAACATTTTTATTTATAAATAAATCCTGAATCCTGTCAATCAATGTCACCAACATTGACATTTGAATTATTCTAGCCTAAATGAAAAGACAAATTTTTCCTCTTCAAATATGTTTTATTTCTTCTTCCAAAAATATTGGAATTGATCAGAACCGGATTCAATGAAATTGCAACGATACCCACCACCTGGCTGTGCGTTTACACTGCACAAACCATCGCCCGGCACAAACGAATGCCCACATCGTGGAATTGATTTTAAGATCAAGCAACAAGGTTATAAGCGTGCTCTGACTCCTGCAGTGTGTTTTCCCAGCATAACAGACGAGTTGCATGCATTGCATCGCTGAAAGCAAACACCCCTAGTGACCCCCCCGCCCTCCTCCGTGCACTCCCATCACACACACACACACACACAGCAAAAAAAAAGAAAACCCTGTATCAGTTACATACAATTGCTACCAGGCTTTTTGCAAGGAATACATGGATGTAAATTGACCTCAATACTTCTGCTACTACTGCAGTAGTAGTACATTCTGAATGGGGTGAAGTTGAAATCATCTTTTGGTCAGGTCCATGTACAAACGCATGTTGAGTCTCTGTTGTGTGTGTGTGTGTGTGTGTGTGATGCAGGTGCTGTCTGTGTGCGTGGAGGAGGAGAACATCATCCCCTACATCACCAATGTGCTGCAGAACCCAGACCTGGCGCTCCGCATCGCCGTACGCAACAACCTGGCCGGCGCCGAGGAGCTCTTCGCCCGCAAGTTCAACAACCTGTTTGCGGGAGGGAACTACTCGGAGGCAGCCAAGGTGGCCGCCAACGCGCCCAAGGTAACCCGTTGGCAATTGTGTAATGGTTCTGTGGAGTTAAAATGAGAGGGTTTATAATTTAAAGCAGAGGTGGGGTTTGACATTTAACTGTTTTAATGACGTTCTCCTGAATGTCATCCTTGCAGTTTCCGTTCTCGTGTTTTCATGATGGCGAACTACTTTCAAGAGGAAGATCTAGTTATTATTAATGTTTTTTTTGTTATGGTGTTCCCGGTGTTTACATATGACTGTCATGACTATTCATATTTAGTTCATGCATAATGTATATTCCCCTCACGTAAAGCAGTTGATGTGGCTAAATCCGCGACATTGTGGACCAATGCTGACTCTACTCTGCCTCCTCTGGACAATAAATGCACACTACACCCTTTTTAACAAGCAATGTCACATGCAATTGTGTATGTGTACTGGGTCCCTCTATCACTCGCCGTACTCCCACTTGTGGCTAAACAATTGAATTGTATACACTTACTGCCCTGTATAATGACCCCCTCCCTCCCTCCCTCCCTCCAGGGTATCCTGCGTACCCCAGACACCATCCGGCGTTTCCAGGGCGTGCCGGCCCAGCCGGGACAAACCTCCCCCCTGCTGCAATATTTCGGCATCCTGCTGGACCAGGGCCAGCTCAACAAGTTTGAGTCCCTGGAGCTGTGCAGGCCTGTGCTCCAGCAGGGACGCAAGCAGCTCCTGGAGAAGTGGCTCAAAGAGGACAAGGTAAACTCTCCCCCGGCCCGATCGCTATCGCACACCCTGCCTGCAGGAAATGGCTTTTCCTGAGCTCGCTGCGTTTATTTACGCCACTTATTTTAGTATCTTGACTGATGCGAGAACATTGGTTACGTGAGGTATTTGTAGATTGCTTCTACTCCACTGTCGAACAATGGTGGCTACATGCGTTGTCTGAATGCTCCGGTTTTCTTTTTTTAATCCCTTGTGGTTTCCAGTGCTGATGGTTGTCAATGCTGTTTCTTCTCCTTCCAGTTGGAATGCTCTGAGGAACTGGGAGATCTTGTGAAGGCTGTGGACCCCACCCTAGCCCTCAGCGTTTACTTGAGGGCCAATGTCCCCAACAAGGTCATCCAGTGCTTTGCTGAGACTGGACAGTTCCCCAAGATTGTTCTTTACGCCAAAAAGGTAACTACACCAACCCTTTAGTAAGAGACTGTGTTTAAGGAAATGGTTATTGTCATCCTTTTTGCTTGCGAACAAATGCTGTGCTCGTGTTTTTCTTGTCAAGGACACTATAGCGCTCTAGATGGGCAGAAAATGGGTTTGCCTCGATGGAGTTTAGAGTTACCCCAGAGGTGGAACCCTTAGCTTTAAAACCTTTTTTGTGTGTTGTGATTCCAGGTGGGCTACACTCCAGACTGGATCTTCCTGCTTAGGAATGTGATGCGGATCAACCCAGAGCAGGGCCTGCAGTTTGCCCAGATGTTGGTCCAGGACGAGGAGCCGCTGGCCGATATCACGCAGGTTAGAGCCCCCTTTCCCCAAGTAACTTTCCATTACGCATTGCAGGTCAGAACTGTCTCTGTACAAGAAACTGGTAAAAAACTCGTTTTTTTTTTTTTGCAATCTTTTCATTTTATTAAACATTATTGCCTCCTATATGATGTGCACTGTGGGATGATCTTGTAGCAACCTGTATTAGTGAGTCAATAGAAGACTTGCTGACTAGCCTGTAATAGAAATGAGATACACCCGGTATCGCAGTCTGCAGTACCGGTAGTGTTTTGTTAACGGGCAATAATACACAATCGGATGACTGTAACAGAAAACGTCGAGCAATCAATTTTACATCCTGTTTTAAAGAGTCTCATATATTTGAGCCCAAACCCCATGAGTTCTATGCAATAGTAAAACACCATCAAACTGTGGAATATTGGTCACAAAGTCTTATATTGAGCACATTAAATAAGGACGCTTCTTCAAGTAATGTGCTTGATTAACAATAGTCACAGCTCTTCTTTTTTCTCTCGGTGTGAAGATTGTGGATGTGTTCATGGAGTACAACCTGATCCAGCAGTGCACGTCTTTCCTCCTGGACGCCCTGAAGAACAACCGCCCCTCAGAGGGGCCGCTGCAGACCCGTCTGCTGGAGATGAACCTCATGCACGCCCCACAGGTGCACGCGCGCGCACACACGTCAGTCATTAAAACAGAACCGTATTGCCAAAAAGACGGAGCATGTAATACATATTTGGTAGTCAGCTATTGTAAACTAATGCAAAATATTGGGTTAACGTGACCTCTGGCGATGCCGTCCATTTTGTTGCCGTGCTTCCAGCCCATGGTTACCTTCCTATGCTGACGGATGGTGAAACAAACATGAACAAAACTGCTTAGACCTTTCCTTTCAGCTCATGTTTCCTTATGGTCCGTCTATGTTAGGTTGCCGATGCTATCCTTGGCAACCAGATGTTCACCAACTACGACCGCGCCCACATAGCGCAGCTGTGCGAGAAGGCCGGCCTCCTGCAGAGGGCGCTGGAGCACTACACAGACCTATACGACATCAAGCGCGCCGTGGTGCACACGCACCTGCTGAACCCTGAGGTAATCTTTGGGCCCGCTGACTCCTCCCCCAGCCCCATAGCTAGCCAGCTGTACAGCGTGGCTAGTTTATGTATTCACGTTGTTTATATGCCGTTGACTCTCGACACATGCAGTTGAAGACGGTTAGTTAGTTACATGAGGGTTATTATGGCTGTCAGATGGCAGCTGTCATTTCTTCATATTTTTGTTTTTCCTATTAATGCCGTTTTCTGGTGCTATATAAATACCTTATTTTATATATTATACATATGAATGTATGTGCATAACTTAAACAACATAAAACATATGTATATATGTTTGATGGAATTTCAAGAGATCCTGTTTATCCTACTGTCTGTGTTTCTAAAATGTAAGATAACTGCTGCTACACTGCAAACCACATCCACCTACGAGTACAAATAAAGCAACCTGAACCTAATGTCTACCCCCTCTTCCCCTCCTTCCTCCAGTGGCTGGTGAACTTCTTTGGCTCCCTGTCAGTGGAGGACTCCCTGGAGTGTCTGAGGGCCATGCTGTCTGCCAACATCCGGCAGAACCTGCAGATCTGTGTCCAGGTTGCTTCCAAGTACCACGAGCAGCTCTCCACCAATTCCCTCACGGAGCTCTTCGAGTCCTTCAAGAGCTTCGAAGGTGAGGGGTCGAGCTCCGCCCTGTCTTATTGGAGGTCTACAAACCGGCTTCATCCTTAGCATTACACCAGCTGATGTCACTGGCTGCAATGTTGCTGTAGAACGGGGTTCCCCAACCCTGGTCCTGGTGGGCCGCTGCCCTGCATTTTTTTTTAGGTGTCTTCCTGCTCCAACACACCTGATTCAAATGAACGGGTTGTTATAACGAGGCATTCATTTGAATCAGGTGTGTTGTAGCAGGGAGACGTGCACTGTATAATGGGAAGACTTTAAATAATACACCTGTTTTTTTTTTTATGCATTTAAATGGTTTTCTGGTACAGAGACTTCATTTTCCAACTATTTGAAACAGATCTGCTGCTTGTAGTTGTGTCTGTGACTGACATGACCCGTTTCCCCCTCAGGCCTGTTCTATTTCCTGGGCTCAATCGTCAACTTCAGCCAGGACCCAGAGGTCCACTTCAAGTACATCCAGGCTGCCTGCAAGACGGGCCAGATCAAAGAGGTGGAAAGGATCTGCAGAGAGAGCAACTGCTACGACCCCGAGCGTGTCAAGAACTTCCTCAAGGTGCGGCTTGGAGACGATTCCACGACCGAACGAGAGCGGTTCTGTTCCCCTCTGCCTGGTCCATCTCTTTGTTACAAAGAGAAAATACAAATTTTCCTATGTTGTTTTGTGACACGTCATAACAAAGTGGTCAACCGGGAGCTCTGCCCACTGTTTCTCCAGGGTGTTACAAAGTAATCTGAACTTTGAATACAGATGTTGTTGTTGTAGTAATCTATTTCAAGCCTTATCACATCACTAGTAGGACTGCAAATAAATTTGGATTCCTGCACTTGCATTGTGTTCCGCTCAACCAATCTGATGGCAGATATCTTTTCTGCTTTTCACTTTTTGTCTATGGCATGGCAGGACATGTATCAGGTAAATCAATCCCCTCCCACTATCGGAGAACAGGACTCTCACCCACCCCAACCCCTATTGCTTTATTTTCATCCCCTCCCCTTAGGCCCAGGATAAAATCTGGGTTTTTGTATGGTGGCGTATGTGCGTATACACCCGGCCAGCCTGGTTTCCCAGTGCTTGAACTAGTTGTTAGGCATCCGTGCGTGACTGTAGTCAGTAGTGTGGGCAGAGTAGTAATTCCTGTTCCAGTATCATCGGAATGTCGCGCCACGGGCGCACTTCCATTTAGTGTAGTGTGTGTACACTAGTGTCAGTCTTGGCATCTAGCTTTGCTGTAATAATATTCTCTCCTCTCTCAGCTGAAAGCAGAATTTGATTTAATACTTAACCTTCCCAATGGCCTCGTGGCGAAGGAGGTTGATGTTTGTAGTAGAAACGCATTTATAAATTATTCAGTATGTTCTGTTTATATGTCAAGTTTTTCCCCTGTGATGTTGTGCAATTTCAGAATCACTTGCCTAGGGTCGGTGTAACTGGAAAATGATAATTGACCTTCATTTTCAGTGATTCTAACCATTTTCTTTTCTTATGATATTGCATAAATTAGTTACAGTACATTGGCCAGCAACGTTGCATTCAAACTGACGGCATAGTCCTCCCAGTATATTGAGCTGCTCTCAAATTTAGGGAACCTACTGTGTATATATTATTGTGTGTGTATATACACACATATTACATTACTCCAGGCGAAATGCGCCCGTAAGTCTTTTATTTCAACTGTATGACTTGAATATAATTTCTCCAACAGTCAGGTTTGACTGACCAGCGTTGGTCTGTACGGTGGCTTTGAAGAGGGGTCACACTGACTTTGTTGCTCTGTGTCTGTCATACAGGAAGCGAAGCTCACCGACCAGCTGCCCCTCATCATCGTGTGCGACCGCTTCGACTTTGTCCACGACCTGGTCCTCTACCTGTACCGCAACAACCTGCAGAAGTACATCGAGATCTACGTGCAGAAGGTATGAATGCTCTGCTTGATCTTGATGAGGATGTACACGTTAAGCGCACATTTTGGAGGTTTGTTTATGTACGTGTGTGTGTGTGCGCGCTAGGTAAACCCCAGCCGTTTACCAGTTGTGATCGGAGGCCTCTTGGACGTGGACTGCTCCGAAGACGTGATCAAGAGCCTGATTCTGGTGGTCAGGGGACAGTTCTCCACCGATGAGCTGGTGGCTGAGGTGGAGAAGAGGAACAGGTACCACCTTGATCACACACACACACCCCCTACTCCATAACGTACATCGTAATTCCATACAGTAGTTTATGTAATTTAGTCCTTGAGTGTCCTGCAAGGCATCTTGCAAAATAAGTATTATTATTAAAGCTATAGCGATTGTAAGCTAATACATTTTCTTTTTATTTGGTCAAAGTTACCAAATAACTATCTTAGGCTAGTTTACCCTTCTCTGTGCGTGCAGAAAACATAATCTGGTACTTCTACACAGCCCTGGCGCCTACATCATCACACAATTGTACGGGTTTGTTTGAATTCGGACTAAAATTAATGGAGCGAATTTGGAGCGGCATTTTTATTTTTGAACAAAGAGCAGTTGTGTGCGGAGTGATGTGAAACACTTAAGGAGGAGCGTAAACTTCGCTGCAAGAGCGATGCGCGGGTTTTCCAACAGCTCTGCTCCGCTCACATACTCTGGTGGGGGCGGAGCTTCTGAGGAAGTTTGTTTTGGTTTGAGTTTGACGCTAGAGAACTGACTAACCCTGCCATTAACAACCTGTTCACGCATTCAGTCAGTCCCATTTCTCTCTCCCCTGTTTCCGCGTCCCAGACTGAAGCTGCTGCTGCCCTGGCTGGAGGCTCGTATCCACGAGGGCTGCGAGGAGCCGGCTACCCACAATGCCCTGGCCAAGATCTACATAGACAGCAATAACAACCCCGAGCGCTTCCTGCGGGAGAACCCCTTCTACGACAGCCGCGTGGTGGGCAAATACTGCGAGAAGAGAGATCCTCACCTGGCCTGTGTGGCCTATGAGAGGGGCCAGTGTGACCAAGAGCTCATCAATGTGAGGATCTAATATCTACATTTTCTTTTTAATATATTTTTTGGTTTTAAACTCAATCAAATACATTTTACATAAGACATTATATCATGTAATTCAAAAACCCTACTTTTAATAATTAAATATTCAATGTCACGTAATATAGGACACAGAAGTATTCATCTGTATTGATCTGTTTGCATGTCCCAGGGAGAATATCCTTCTCCTAACACGTCTCTTGACTAAACAGTGTGCAGAGCAGCAGGGAGAATGTCCTAACGTGTTTCTGTCTCCAGGTGTGCAATGAGAACTCCCTCTTCAAGAGTCTGTCTCGCTACCTGGTGCGTCGCAAAGACCCTGAGCTGTGGGCCAGCGTGCTGCTGGAGACCAACCCCTTCAGGCGGCCGCTCATCGACCAGGTCAGTTCCTGGCAGGGCGCCGTACGACTTTCTACCACTAGATGTCGCACTAAGCGCACCAGCATCTCAAATCAAAACAAATGCTTTTTGGGCCACAGCATCCAATTTTTCAGTACCGATACTGATACCTGCACTTTGGGTATTGACCGATATAGAGTACCGATCCGATTCCAATGTTCTTATTAAGCTGTATTCCTCACTGTGACTGAGGAAGACACTGGCAATCATGTAAGGAATCATCACGCTTGAACATTGCTTTCCTAACTCTGTAAAACATAATGTAACATGGGCTATAAATGAAACATTACAATGTTGTTGTTGACGTATGCATTTGTTTGAGTGGTTTGAGTTAAGTTGCAAAGTAAATGACAGCCAATCTTTCTTTTAGGGCCTTTGCATGCATTTTAATCAGATTAGCCCCACAGATCGGTCACAACTGTCCAATTGTCACCGATACTGACGCAGCTATTGAAGTCAGAATCGGATCGATTTCTCAGTATCGTATCGGACCCTAGCTAACACACCTAAAAACAAAGAGCAGAGGAGCTCTGATTACCCCGCACACAGAGGGAGTGTGATGCCATTCTCTACTCGGGACACCATCACTCAGCTACATCTTCACATAGAATGTAGTTGTTTGCCGCTATATCTAAAATAAAATTAAAATATCGTATAGAGAACCTTTTAAAGCGTGACTCGCTTCACCCCGGTGTTCGGCGTGCGGTTAACCTGCTATTCTTGGCCTCGTCCAGGTGGTGCAGACGGCATTGTCGGAGACCCAGGACCCCGAGGAGGTGTCGGTCACGGTCAAGGCCTTCATGACGGCCGACCTGCCCAACGAGCTCATCGAGCTGCTGGAGAAGATCGTCCTGGACAACTCTGTGTTCAGTGAACACCGAAACCTGCAGAACCTGTTGATCCTGACGGCCATCAAGGCCGACCGGACCCGCGTGATGGAGTACATCAACAGGCTGGACAACTACGACGCCCCCGACATCGCCAACATCGCCATCAGCAATGAGCTCTTCGAGGAGGCCTTCGCCATCTTCAGGAAGTTTGACGTCAACACCTCCGCCGTGCAGGTCAGCCATTCGTTGTTCCGTACCAGCCACCGCGGGCCTGGTCATGGAATTTGTCTATTCCAGACATGGAAAGTCGGTGAATGTAGTCATTTTTCGGTCAACTCATGTCACATCAGGGCATTTTTGCTTGCAACTTGTATGCAATACGTCTTACAGAAATTATTGGTCTGAACGTGTACATGAGTAGTACCTATGATGACGTACATTCGAACTTAACATAAGTGCCGTTGATCTTCTGGTTCTCAGGTGCTGATAGAGCACATTGGAAACCTGGACCGGGCCTACGAGTTTGCGGAGCGCTGCAACGAGCCGGCGGTGTGGAGCCAGCTGGCCAAGGCTCAGCTGCAGAAGGGCCTGGTCAAGGAGGCCATCGATTCCTATATCAAGGCCGACGACCCCTCTGCCTACATGGAGGTGGTACAGGCCGCTGATCAGAGTGGTGAGGGCAGGGGACTAGGGAAAAGCGATTAGCTTGTTGAGCCCCTCACTATATATATTTTATTTTTTTTTATGTATTGTTTGGGTTTTATTTATTTTCAGGAAATTGGGAGGACTTGGTTAAATTCCTGCAGATGGCTCGTAAGAAGGCCCGCGAGTCGTACGTGGAGACCGAGCTGATCTTCGCCCTGGCCAAGACAAACCGCCTGGCCGAGCTCGAGGAGTTCATCAACGGTCCCAACAACGCCCACATCCAGCAGGTGCCCTGTCCTCTTAACTCACCGTTAGCATTAGTGTTGCATTAGTTAGTTTTAGTGTTGGCTTTTCTTTTGGTGGTAACATTATCTTACCATCATCATTGGTGTTAGCATTAGCTAACGACACATCAGAGCTAACTACATGTGCTCTGTGGACCAAATGCTAGCTTCATTCCTCCGTCCGCACTGCAGGTGGGTGACCGTTGCTACGACGAGAAGATGTATGACGCCGCCAAGCTGCTGTACAACAACGTCTCCAACTTCGGCCGCCTGGCCTCCACCCTGGTGCACCTGGGCGAGTACCAAGCGGCCGTGGATGGAGCCCGCAAGGCCAACAGCACCCGCACCTGGAAGGAGGTGTGCTTCGCCTGCGTGGATGGAAAGGAGTTCCGGCTGGCCCAGATGTGCGGCCTCCACATCGTGGTGCACGCCGACGAGCTGGAGGAGCTCATAAACTACTACCAGGTAGCATGGCAACGCAGCGGGCGCACTCCTCATTCGCTCTCTTCTCTTGCTTGCTCTCTCTCTTGTTCGCTCTCTGATGTAACCCTGCTCTGCTCTGCCCCCAGGACCGTGGCTACTTTGAGGAGCTGATCACCATGCTGGAGGCGGCCCTGGGCCTGGAGCGCGCCCACATGGGCATGTTCACCGAGCTGGCCATCCTCTACTCCAAGTTCAAGCCCCAGAAGATGAGGGAGCACCTGGAGCTCTTCTGGTCCCGGGTCAATATCCCCAAGGTGCTGCGGGCGGCCGAACAGGCCCACCTGTGGGGCGAGCTGGTCTTTCTCTATGACAAATACGAGGAGTTCGACAACGCCATTATCACCATGATGAACCACCCCTCGGATGCCTGGAAGGAGGGCCAGTTCAAAGACATCATCACCAAGGCATGTTGTCAGTAAAGATGCTAGAATGCAAACAAGGCATGTCGTCAGTAAAGATGCTAGAATACAAACAAGGCATGTCGTCAGTAAAGATGCTAGAATACAAACAAGGCATGTCGTCAGTAAAGATGCTAGAATACAAACAAGACATGTTGTCAGTAAAGATGCTAGAATACAAACAAGACATGTTGTCAGTAAAGATGCTGGAATACAAACAAGGAATGGTGTTCCTTTCTAAAGGCGGATGCAGAAAACCGATCTTTGTTGTCAATTAAATGGCTGTCAATTCACTGTTAATTTGTCCTTTTCTTGACTTCATGCTTTTAACTGGATAAAAAATGTTTTATTTATGTTATACAAGTCAATTGGTCAAACGCAGACTATATCTTTGCGTTGCTCACTTTTCTCACTATTTACTCACTATTCTCTCAGGTTTCAGTTTAATAGGTGTGTCAGTAGTGGGGGTTGGGATTCGTCCATACAGCAATGTATTTATCAATGTCCTTATCCCTCCGTCTCTTGTGTAGGTGGCCAATGTGGAGCTGTACTATAAAGCCACCCAGTTCTATTTGGAGTTCAAGCCCTTGTTACTGAATGACCTGCTCATAGTGTTGTCCCCAAGACTGGACCACTCCCGTGCTGTCAACTTCTTCACCAAGGTACACCTCAGCCGGTCCCTTGAGTTCCCTACACTGAAGGTCAGCAGCCTCTTGTGTGCCAGCGTAGCTGACTGCCGTGTGTCCACAGGTGAAACAGCTGCCCCTCGTCAAGCCCTACCTGCGATCAGTACAGAACCACAACAACAAGTCAGTCAACGAAGCACTTAACAACCTCTTCATCACAGAGGAAGACTATCAGGTCAGTGCTTCTCACGAGCTTTTCCCACTTCCCGTTGGTGCCTCGAGCCTTCTGTCAGAGAGCCTCATCGCTCGGTTTCTCCACCATAGGCGCTGAGGACATCGATAGATGCCTATGACAACTTCGACAACATCTCGCTGGCCCAGCGCTTGGAGAAGCACGAGCTGATTGAGTTCAGGAGAATCGCCGCATACCTCTTTAAGGGCAACAACCGCTGGAAACAGAGCGTGGAACTCTGCAAGAAGGACAAGCTGTACAAGGTGCTCTCTCATTTACGGTTTCACAATGTGAACATGGTCTGTTTACACCAGGTTAGTGACGCTCACCCTTTGTGTTTCCGCCTCAACCCTGCCCCCGGCAGGACGCCATGCAGTACGCGTCAGAGTCCAAGGACACGGAGCTGGCAGAGGAGCTGCTCGCCTGGTTCCTGGAGGAGGACAAGAAGGAGTGCTTCGCCGCCTGCCTGTTCACCTGCTACGACCTGCTGCGGCCAGACGTGGTGCTGGAGACCGCCTGGAGGCACAACATCATGGACTTCTCCATGCCCTACTTCATCCAGGTTATGAGGGAGTACCTCTCAAAGGTGGGTGACCTAGGGGGCCACGCACGCGTGCCCATCACCACGCTGAATCTGAGCAGAAAGTAGCCAGAAGTTTTCTGAGATGTGCCTCTTTTCTTCCAGGTTGATACTGTTAAAGAAAAGGTGAAAATAAAATTTGCTCCGTGCACATTTTACTCGTTTGAGTTAATGTACGCCTGGTTGACTGTAGCCTTGTGTGTGTGTGTGTGCGTGTGTGTGTGCGTGTGTGTGTGCGCGCGCGGTTTTAGTTCTGACACGTAATGTTGGATAGTCATTCACGTGAAGAGTCGCTTGGGTTTCCTACACCCGTAGAACGTGAGAACATCAATAGAGCTGCGGCAGTCAATCGTAGGGGTTGAAGCGTTTGTCCGTGTGATGTTGGTTGAAGTACCTCATCCCTTATAAAAAATCCCATGGATGGATGGATGTCGAGTCGCGGGGGGGCAGCAGCTCAAGCAAAGGATCCCAAACTTCTCTTTCCCGGGCCAAATTAACCAGCTCTGACTGGGGGATCCCGAGGTGTTCCCAGGCCAGGGTAGAGATACTATCTCTCCGAGGCCTCCTCGGGGAAGACCCAGCGGAAGAGCAGCGGCTATACACCGAGTTCCTCACGGATGGCTGAGTCCTCTCGGTTTATCCCTCTGTCCTTAATTTGCACTTGAAGACCATTCACACCGATCTGTTTGCGTACATACCGGAGAGCGTCTGTATGTGCTGTATTTTATAATGCATGTTTTATTATTACATATTTTGTTATGCTGCTTATACTACCAGTGAGTCCAATCAGGGCTGTTTGCTTGTGCTGTCAACGGAAGGCTTTGAGCGTTGTCACGAGCACGGCTCCACTGTGCTGCAGCCCCCTGTTGTGCACGTTGACATGGCCCGTGTGTGTGTGTGTGTGTGTGTGTGTGTGTGTGTGTGCGTGTGCGCGCGCGCTATACTGTGCACTGCCAGCATGGCACCGCTTCTGCTTGATGGAACGGTGTGAGACGTCTGCCTGTGATGAGGCGTGTGTTAACCACCAGAGTGTGTAGCTCTAGTGCAGTAAATGCAATGTCTTTGCGGGCCACGTTACGGTTTTAACCACCATACTAAAACATTTTAAAAATAGCTAACTTTGTTAACTTGCATATTTATGCATATATATATATAGGCTATTCCACAATTTTCATAATCAAATGTAACCGTTCACTTTAACTGTATTTTTGTATGCAGCAGTAAAAGCAGTAAAGAAGTAACATTCTGCAGAGCTTGTCAAATAATTTTAGGTTGTTTTTTATTTTATTTTATTTTTTAGGTCTATGTACGTGGCGGGGCCGGGTAGAATGTCTCAAAGGCCCCCCGGGCCTGACTCTGCCCAGGCTTATCCTACTGTATTACCAGGGGTTGTCCTTTTAGCTGGCAGTCAACCATCCTGACAAACCAATTTCAATCAACCAATCAAACTTACTGCAGACTCAAGGTCCAAAGTGCAATACAATGATAATAAAATACAATATAGAATAGAATATTATCATACAAAAATAATGTTATGATGTTAACACCATGTAATCGGTGTCCTACATGGAAACAACTGTACCAATGTTTCCACGACAGGGATTGGTATCGTATAGAGCTAAACCATATTTTGGATAAGATCAGAATGTTCTGCTTGTTTTTTTTCCGTGTGGATAACCTAAATGTTTTAATTATTTTGTGCTGCAGGTAGACAAATTAGAAACCTCAGAGTCTCTAAGGAAAGAAGAGGAGCAGGCAACAGAGACGCAACCCATTGTCTACGGTAAGACTCAATCCACACTGCTTTTCTGCTGGTTGAACTCCTTGCTAGGCTCACAGAATGACAGGATCGTGACTGTTTGCAGGTCTCATCAATCTGTTAAAGAAGTAGGCTATAGTTACAGCTGAAATACATAAATTGGTCAATTAAGCACTGTGTGCAGCATGCACGCACGCACACACAAGCATGCTCAAATGTAGGCTACTATCAAGTACGATATGCAATCAGAATTACTCATCGTCCATGAATGCTGGTCAAGCGGGCGATCATGACTGCTGGTCCAGTGGGTTATTCATTAGAGCAGAAAAGAACCCCATGTGGGGACGGAAGTGTTCCCTGAAGCTACTTTCTAAACCAGACAAATACCCCAGGGTTGCACGCGTATACGTGGAGAGAAAAAACAACTTGTTTTCTAAGTCTAACGCGCTACGATGCAGCTGCGTTGAGACTCACTGCCCGTCTGAACGCTTCCATTAATTCCGACGCATTCTATCGGCAGTGCATACACGAGTCGTGTGAAATGGTCTTCATGTAACCGTGTGTGTGTGTGTGTGTGTGTGTGTGTGTG
>JAODTR010010190.1:0-19955 GCA_025399935.1 Amblyopsis rosae | reverse complement strand
CCATAGTGCTGTTATATAGGAAGGACAGAGGTAGAATCCATAGTGATGTTATATAGGAAGGACAGAGGTTGAATCCACAGTGCTGTTATATAGGAAGGACAGAGGTAGAATCCATAGTGCTGTTATATAGGAAGGACAGAGGTAGAATCCATAGTGATGTTATATAGGAAGGACAGAGGTTGAATCCAGGTAGAATTGGTGTCTGTTATCCATGGGGCGTTACTGCAAAAACTCAACTCTCAGAAAGAGAAACTATAAAATAAGGGAACTATTACTATCTACCGAGTGACAATGCTATCAGGCCAATGAAAATAAACTTCCTCACTTCTGGGAAATCAGTCAAACTTAGAGGGTATACAGTATGTATCAGATGTTCAGCACAGAGTTGCTTATGTGACGTATTGCTAATGGACAGAAAAGGCTGAGATTAGGTTAGAATTTACCTTGAACATAATACATAATTATATTCTTGATAACAGAAATAGTTTCTCTTTAAAGATATGTTTAGGTTGTGAAAAAAGTACCTGACATAAACTTATAAAAACGTATAAAATAGCTGAATAAAAGATGTTAGTAAATTTGAGGAGGGTTTTGAACGTAAAATTATACTGAAACCGTTACACATTTTTTCAAAATAGCACCTACTATAATTAGAGGACAGTGTGAGTGTGAGTGTGTTCTAATTACAAATATTTATTACTTATTATTAATAAAAAATATTTATTTCTGTATGTAACATTATCTTTTAAAATTACGTTTATCTGAAAAGTGTTTCATCTGTCTCCGCTCTCCCCTACTTCTACAGTGGCGAACACCGCTCATCAACAAAGCTGTAGCATTAAGCTTTGCTTCAAAATGCATTTCGCCGTGTGAGGCGCCGATGCGTAGGACCACGGAGCAATACTGTTTTGATTTGAGCTCGAAGTTATCAAGAAGGAATGACCTTGCCTTTAATGATAGCCCTCACCTTCATCATTACATTTGCAGCTCAGGAATGGTGCAGGTGTCAAGCTCTTCTCTGAACAACAGACAGCCATCTAGACGCTTGTGCACTTACCACCACCTCCTCGTCTGAGCCGGCTCCAGCGGGAAGGGGGTGTGGTGGCGGTGGGGGGAGGTTCACAGGCGCGGCGGCGTTATCCTGTGTACAGTAGTGTGAACGTCAGTAACGCACAGACGCAGCAATAATGAAGAACAAATGAGGAAATTATTGTTATAAAGCCCCCTGCTTTCCACAAGAGGCGGGAAGGAATATGAAACTCACTCCAGCAGCAGCTGCGGGGAGGAAGGGATTACCAGCACCTCCCTGAATTAATGAGAGATGAATACAACACATAATTTGACTTCCCTGCTGGAAGGATTCGTCACACAATGAGATCAGTTTATTAATGAGATTTGGATTCGGTTTACTGAGCATGCAAGAGATTGTGGTGCTGCTTGTTTTCAATTCCATGCTGTAGAAGTGAAGGATGTGCACCAGGAATGAATCAATACACTTAATTAATTCATGTTGTTGCCTTAATTCTGTTATGTTGAGCAGACTTGAAATGTCAAAGCTATTCAACTAGCTTTGTATAAATTCTGATGATTAGTTAGTGCGTCAGTTGTAGAGTGTAACATCTTGCATAATTATGCAATTAAACTTGTTTAATTTTGGTTTTTTTTTTTTTTTTTTTTTTTTTTCAGTGTAAGTCATACCGTACATCCAGTTTCTAACCTGCTGCTGGAAGAGTCTGTAGAGCTCCATCCACTGCCTAGCTGCATTAGCATGTGCTGCAAACTGCTGTGGAAATACCAGTCAACAACAGTCAGACATGTACTGTAATTATACACCAATGAAACATGTCATTATAGTTTCATACACACGAACATAGTGTCCCACAGGTCTGCTGTCATGACAGAAGCATGACCGAACATGCCACACATAGCAAAAAGGGAAAAAAACTATAGTAGTGTTTTACCTCATTGCTTCCACTCTCTGGAGCCTGCAAGCAACGTAACATATCAATAAAGAGCCTAACCACATTACCCACATACACATCAGCATAGAGGGCTTCAGTTCAGTATTTAAATGCAAAGTAACTATGTACAAATAGCTTGTTACTGTACTATAGTATAATATTGTGCTATTTATGCTTTACTGAAGTATTTATATTTATGTACTTAATTTGCATTATTTATTTATTTTACCATATATAACAAAATATGCACAAATTGTAAAAGCAATAAGGTCATAATACTGTATGTTAACCGATCATATCTTAACCTTTAAGTACATGAAAGGAATGATTAATTTGAAGAGTAAAAGCAACTCTTATTTGTATTTTAGTAAAATGTTAGTTCATTTGTTTGTTTATTTATTTGTACTAAAAAATATAAGTAAAATGTTACTCAAACATTGACTTGAGTCATATTCCAGTAAGGTATCTGCATTTATATACAGTATAATTCTGTCTTATGTGTCTAGACCTATATTTTACAGTGAGCATTTACTATCTATTGCCTTCACGCTGTTAGATTTTTCTAAGTTCTAACAGTTTCTAACAGTGATTTATAAGCTTCTGATGTTTTAAACCAATGGTTATCGTGACCAAACTCAATCACTGGTGTTTGGGACCAAACTTACAGGAGCAGCCAGGGTAGAGCCCAGAAGGCACATCAAAATGACCATTGGTGTCATCATTGTCTTCCTGACAATGAGAGAAAGAGAGAGAGAGAGAGAGAGGGAAGAGGGAAGAGAGAGAAAGAGAGAGAGAGAGATTTAATGTAACAGGCATACAGACGTATCACAAAACCTCTTTGGCTCAACTTCATAAGCTACAAGGCAAGTTCTTATCTAATCACTTTGTTTCCAAAGAAAAAAGAAAAAACATAAACTCACCCTTTTCCTGTTGAAGAGAGCAGCGTAAGTGATTATGTTCACCAAAAGAGACAAAGTCATACAATCCATCAATGAAAACGGACGCCATTTATACCCCTCAACAAATTCAAACAGCCAATCATATTATGTGATTCAGTAAAACATGCAAACCACCATTGTTAAAAAAAAGTCCTTACTCTTCAAAAAGATGTTTATAAAAAAATGTGTCTGGCTAATGCCTCTCATATATAATTACATGCTGTGTGCAGTCAGTATGTTTAGCATGCATACACCTCTAAATTGCCCTGAATGTAAAGCATACAAAGCAAATGTGGTATGAGCTGACTTTACCATATGACTGGAGATAATGATTAAATTGTGCCTGTCAGGCTAGTCAAAAAGAATTGAAAAATTGTAGCAAGTTCCTGAAGCAAAGCTTATGCATAGAGTGCTGGAGCTAAGCTCTAAGACATTGAGGTGATTAACTGTAGTACAGTAGGTCATCAGCTGCTGTAAATAATTGGCACTTGTAACCACAGTCAAATAATTGTTATGATCACACAGATTTTCTTCTTTATGGTGTCTGGGATGGTTTGTTTGAGCTTGCTGGATGTAAAACACAAATGCCCCATGGTGATATTGCCGGTAGATGTTGCATTTGTTATGCTGATAAAGTGTTTCCAAATCAGATAATGAATGACTAATATTTAGACATTCCTCACTGCATCTGTCTCAAAAACTGCTGAGGTAAAAGATACTAATCTCTGATCTTTTGTTAATAATATAAAATTGGCATCCGGCACAATTCATATTGTTTTTATTTTCAGAATTAATTGGTGATCTTTACTTGTATGTCTTTTTTGTATTTCTCACCCTATCCAGACACCACTGGTCTGACCTTAGTCATCAGAGTGATTGTTTCATTGTGTGAATGATTACAGTACTGTATGTGACTGTTAGTCTTGTGACTGTCATCAAAGCTCTGGTGGAAAAGGGAAATTACACATCCATATTTAGACAAAGTAAATATTTATGTGTATAAAAATAACATATGTGTTTATTTAAAATTTTAATGTTATTTGCAGCTACACAATAATGCGTTTTGGATAATAAAATGTTTTGCTATTGATTGATGCATATTGATAAACTAATACATAATTATTTTCAGGCATCAATATCTGGACTATATGCCATTCATTGATTTGTTAGATTTCTATGGGAATCAGAACATATGGCCAATAATCTGAGATTCTTCATGTCTTAAATCTAATATGCCCCACCAAACACATTGACACTAAAAAGTGGGGGACTTCTCAGTAGACCTTTATAATACTGTACAGTTATGTAGCAACAGCTGAAAGGTGTAGAAATGAGAAAACTGTGATGTGAAGCTCCAGGCGAAGGAACACATGCAGGAGACAGGCATCATAAATTGTTTTAGAGGATGGCGCCTGTCTATGAGTCTGTCTTTAAGGGAAGTGTGAGAGATCTAGTGTAAGATCTTGTTGTTACATGCAGGTCATTGGCTCATTGTTGCTATATGCAGGTCATAAAGACAACTTGGCATATAGTACAATTGGTTAGCAGTGTGGTCACTTTTGGTGAGCTGAAAGGCGTCATTTGTTCTGATTTGTGTTTCGTGCATTGTGTTTTACCCATTAAAAATTAAGAATGCATATATATTGTGTTTTGCATTTGTTGGATATTGGTGATATTTCAGATAGCGGGTTTAGTGAAAGTTTGTTAACTCTAAAATGAGGGAAACTGTGTTTTCTCTTTCAGAAAGATAACTCAGAGAAAGTTACCATGTTAACCGACTTTCTAGCAGGTGACTTGAGAGAGCCTAAGTCACTTCTGCATTATGGGATCTTAGTTTGAAAAATATATGTACTGTATGGTAGTCAACGGCAATAATTAGAAAATATTTTGATCCGTTTGAATTGTGACACTAAGTACACGTTTGTCTATTTAAAAGAAAAATGTTAAGAAAGTTTGTCATACATTTCTTGAAGTATAAGACACAATGACACAACCCCACATGTCGTGTTAGTGACGTCATGATGTTCTCGCAACACAATCCTCAAGCCGAAGAAAGCATTGTTTTGGTGACGTATATTGTGCGAGATGAAAGCTGCAGTTCACTGAGAGGTTCAAACTAAAGATTACTGTACATTATAGTTTTACAACAAACTGCAATGTTCTTGACTTGAACAATAATCTTTTCGAAACTAAAGTCCTATAATGGGTTAATGCTACAGGTACTAAAAGTTTAAATAGTGCAGGCCTAGCATTATTTCTGAAAAGGTCCTCATTCTCTCCAGGGACATCACTAATGTTTGATGATAAGTGGGCTAAATCTTTACTAAGGAGCCTGGAGGCATTCTCTCTCTGGATTTTTTAAAGGCCCCAAAATGTCATTTTCATCATAAATCTTTAAGATGTACCCTATAACATCTAACAATCTTTGGTCAAGGTTGGTTAAAGTATATCGGTCGCATACTGTTTGTGTTAGAGACTTATAAAATGATTTGCCTTATGTCATTGGATCATGTCTATTCACATGATCTAACACCAAGAAAAGAAAATTGAAATACAAAAGGAGACAAAAAAAAAACCTTCATGTAAAATTCACAATGTGAACTAAACCATTAAAAATATATATTATTCAATGTGGTATTTTCTGTAATGGTGCCATGTCAATAATACAATTCCTGTAGAAACAATAACATAATTATAGTATAAGTGTAGCTGATACATTGGAAATAAGGACCATATTAAAGTGTAAATACAAGAACATTCTACTCAAATCAGAGTAAAGAAAGGGCACTGTAGGGAAAGGGGTGGAGCTTAGTACAGTTGACTTGCTTTTGAGAGAGAGAGAGAGAGAGAGAGAGAGAGAGAGGGGGGGGGTTTGCTTGCAAAAATGTGTCTTACTTAAAGTGACTTTCAACAAGCTGATAAGGGCATGAACATTTTATTCTGAAAAAGCATGTCAAGCTTTTGTTCTCCGCAGTTGCCATGGTGCAGCATAATATCTGAGCTCCACTGAGGTTGGCTTTTTATAGTTGTCACGCACTCACTTAACTTAGAGTATACTCAGAGTTGACTGAACTAACACAAATCAGCTGTTCTGAAATGGAAAGCTCTTGAGTTTTCCATATCACAGTAGAGTTCAGGGTTTGTTAAAGAGGTTGTTCAACCTGCTTTCTGATACACTACCAAAGGTTTTCACAGTGAATGAAACAAACATACAGAATCTTTGATAATGAAGAATTTATTTTGCTTTGAAAAGGTTGTTATGTGACGCATTCATAAATAACTAACAATTTGCAGAAAATTCTCAAAAACATTTTTTATGGTGTTTATAAATATGACAGCATTAAACGTGTATGACTTGAGCATTTATTCTAATCTGTTACAACTATTTAGTGAAGCAGGCAACACTTCTAACAGCTGCATATTTTATGCAGATAATCCTGTCATGATTTGGTCTAGTGTATCATTTTTACAGTAAACAGAAGCAGAATGCCATTTGGTTAGATAGAAGTATACTCAATTTCTATAGAAATAATATAACATAATAATAAAACGCATCATTGCATTTGCCCAAATGTCCATTCTGTCCATTGCTGCATTATATGTTGGCTGGCACCTGCAAAGACAATAAAATACTTTAAATTCAGAATAAAGCTTATCATTCTATATAACCTAAATAGGCACCCTTAAAGATTATACACATCATTTCAAATATAGTTAATATGTAAAATAAATGTAGATTATTCAGTACTAGAACCACATAGATACGTGACATATTCACCTGTGCAGGCTGATCCTGTTGAGCTTGTTGCAAAGGATCCTGGGATTGAGTAGGATTGACTTGAAATGTGGGGACCTGAAGAAAGACAAACAAATACATAGCATTGGGTCATTCATTCTTAGTGGAAGACATTCTCTTGAAAACATAATTATATGTAATATGGCCTTTCCTTACATTGGGTGTTTGCTGGGGTACGGTTGAAGGGGGGTACTCAAAGGGATAAAACTGTAAATAGAAAACATGTTATTTTAAAAATAGAGAGAGTAGCAAAAGGAAATAAATAGTAGTTATAGAATAGCAATAGTAATTGCAATAATGTGTAGTCTCACGTTAGGGATCTGAGGCATCTGAGGGATATTTGGCAACACCTGACAAAAATGAATTAATCAGGTAACAATGTCATTTGAGTAAATGTATGAATTGTGTATTTCCTTGCATCTCAGTATGAAACACTCACCTTATTCTGGGCAAAGTCGTACGGGTAGTACTTAAAGTAGGAAAAGACCAGAACACAAAGATGTCAGACGCAGGTTTGTAACATATATTTGCTAACATATGATGTGGAGAAGTGTGTGTACAGTCAACAGCAGGTCATGAATCAACAAGTTCTAAATGTAGCCCCTCACGCAGTGCATGGGCAATTATTGAGGAGATGTTGCTCCTCAGTCACAATGGTGCCTGTAATCTAAAATGAATGGAGGTTGGTCGGGGAACAAAACTCACAATTTCCACACTCTTTCTTCCTGGTGCCTTAGGTAGGGAATATTTAATAAAGCCCTGAGAAGGAAAGGCCTGCAGGACAAAAATAATAAAAACAGATGAAAGGTAATGATGAAATGAAATAAAAGAAAAAAGCATGTCATAGAGCAAAGTCTTTTGAATTACAAAGAGTTCCTCAAAATGGTCCTATGGGCATACTTACCGAGGCAGGGCCCGAAGCACCCATGGCACCGCCAGCAAATCTGTTAGGGAACACCTTAAAGGGTGAAATAATGTTATTAGTCAGGATGATATGGCAGCCCATTTATTCAGCGTTATTCAGCTGAGTTCAGCTAAATTCCTCCTCAGACATGTCTGGGTAATATGAATACAGAGGCAGATAGCATAGGACATTAGGTGTGACATACTAGTTCCATGCTGATGGGAGCAGTTTGAGCTCCTGCATAGGGATTATTCATCTGAGGAAACAGACATTACATATATTACAAGCATGTACTATCACCAGCAAGTCTACTGTGAATGATTTGGACAATATGGTGGTGTGAACTAAATACTTTGTAATGACTTTTACAAAGTACAGTTTACTTTAACTGTAAAAAAGATATAGTGTTATATAATAATACATAATTAGGTCACACTGTCCACTGTGAAAGCCACAAATTCCATTATTAGAACCCGACTTTTCCTGTCCTACAGCATATTTAACTAAATCTATCTCCAAAGTCAAATCAAACTGAAAGACAGTACTATCTACAGGCAGGTAGATGGTGCATTATGACACAGTGTTGTCACCTGCCATACACACACCTGGCACACGTGAGCCAATCAGATTAAGCAATTGGAATAACCCATGTTTATAGATGGTGCTGTTGCTACTGTTTGATTTAGTATTTACACTTTCATGTAGAAGATATTAGATATACTGATTGCATTTTTTAATCTTAACCACAATAGTCCTTTATTGTAAACACTAGATTTATTAATTGTAAGTACAACTCTTGCTACCACCCCTGTACAGTATATAACCTATCAGATATAATCTACTGTAGCATAATTTCTTTAGCAGATTGTCTATATCAAATCCCCTCTTTCATCAACAGCCCTGTATATGTAGAAGTGAAACCACCTATAGTATCAATGATTACCTGTGTAGGCGGTGCAGGCTGTCTGGAGCCCCCATAATGAGGAAGATAATGGAAGAAAGACTGGATGCAGAGAAAGAGAGTATTTAGAACAACATATTAACAAGTGACAAATGACAGAAGCACATCATGGTCAACTCATTTGTCCACCATTCAAACTTACAGGAGCAGCAGAAACAGTACTGGCCAGACACAGACACAGGATGGCAATCTTCATTTTGGCAGAACTGTATGTAAAACCTACAGACAAAATTGTTTTTGAGAATCCTGTGGAATTCTAAATGGATGATATCTATCCCCTTTATTAATTTATTCATATATATATATATATTTAAGTAGTTTCTGTTTCTCACCTTGAAACAGCAAAGATGAAGGTTATGTATGCGTGCTGATGGCTGGTCCTTCATATTCAACACTGAGTAAATATTGGTTTATATAGGGTATAAACCTGGTGTCGGAGCCAATAGGAGAAAACAGCAGTGACGTCACGCAATGAGTAGGTATGGGTGTCTAGCCTTGAGATTTAGTAAATGACCGGTGGTCAGGTCCACTTTCTGTGTAATAGCAGATGTTAGTTGATTATACTGTCTGTGGTGCACACCTTGGGAACATACTCTACATTCACGTAGCATTCACTGTGTGCTGTTGTGGTTGTAATACTGGAGCTGGTTAAATTCTGGTTAAATTCTTGTGTAAACCGAGTGACCAATGCCTTTAGCTGAATGATACATAATATAATATAATAAAATACAGCGAATGCCTAGAATGTGTACAGACTAAGATACTATAGAAAGAACGACTTACATTTTGTCAAATTTGAATGAGATAATATTAATATACAGTATTATGTTAGCCATGACATGCAGCTGTCAATATTCTAACATAATTTAGTTTTCTTATGATAACTGTGTGACCTCTTATTGACAAATGTACTAATTGTAAGTCGCTTTGGATAAAAGCCTTTGCTAAATTGTGTAAATGTAAATTATACAATATTGCTAATATTTTATATTTTTTATATTGGAGCATATAGCACAAGTAAGCATCTAAGTAATTATAAATTAAGTGGAAGTGTGTTTAGTACATGGTTAAATATATGAAATTACTATTAAGTCAAGTCAAGAAAAGTATCCTTCACCATGCTTGCAGACCTCAAAGGCCCATATTTAACACAGGAAACAATGTGATCCCACCCTTAGAAAATGAAAAACAGAAAAACATCCATTTAAACCAAAAACCTTCAAATAACATGACATTATAGCGATCATGCTGATATTAATTTAAAAACATATTATATTAAACATATTGAATGATGCATGATAGTAGAATATGTTGTTTGTTTGTTTGTTTGTTGTTGTTGTTTGGTGTTGTATATAGACTTCAAGTGATAGTGAATAAAGCCTACTAAATGCATTGAATTATCAAATGAAATTACACTAAAAATACAGAAAATATGTACAGCAAATAAGACAAAAGAAACATACTGTTTATAATTTTTAATGTTTATTACCAATCATACTGATAACAAACATGACAGAATATAAGGGTAAATAAAGGACAAAAATAAGCAAACGTTTAAAAAAATCAAAGCATAAAGCAAAACACAATTTTATCATATAATTATTTCAGAATTTAAAAATAATTGTTGCCAAGGTGGGTGTGGTCAATCTATAGGCAATGGTCACCTGAATAATAAAGATAAACACTCATAACCTGACTCAGTCAGGTTGTGCTGTCAATTGTTGCATTTGTGTGCATGTTTACGTGGGTGCTTGTGTATATGTACGTGCATGTGCATGTGTTTGTTTGTGTGCTTGGGCTGATGTGCGTAGCCCGTCTCAACTCACATTTTCACTCATCATCTTCATCATCATCGTCACCATTTGGTCTAGCAGGTTGAAATGACAGAGTGAATGAGCACATCAGCAGTTTCACACATAGCCACTTATGATTCAATACTAAACCCAAACTTCAGTAGAAATAAAAAAAGCCAAAACAGTATTTTCCTGGCACAATATTTAATTAAGAGAATAGCCTGTTATTCCAACCTTGACAGTAGATGCCAGATGTGCTGGCGTTTACCTATATGCTATGCTATAGCCTCAACTATACTGTGCAGAATGCTATTGTAGTGAGCAGTCTTACTGGGGCAACTGACAAATATTGAATGACAGACGCAGCTGGGGCACAGGGAGCTATTGGAGCGACGGGAACAACAGTGATTATAATTAATACAATTCATTTTGAGCAATTTATATAAAATGCACTTTTGCATACAGCAATCAGTTTTGATCAAGCAGTCATTTTTGGCACAACTCCGGCAGTCCACTGTGTGACAAATACGTGGGGCGCGAATTTACAATCTCATTGCTCTCTCTGCTCTCTCTAGGCTGTGGGATTTCGTGCTTGATAAATACAGCGAAACATAAATCATTTTAAACATTTCATCAATGCATTTTGCTATCTTACTGTTCTCTGTGTGTGTCAAAAAATATATCTGATACTTCTACACCTGGCTCCGTAAATATCAACATAAACAAAGTGGCGAACACCACTCATATCAACAAAGCCGTAGCATTATGCTTTGATTCACAATGCTGTTTTGATTTGAGAGAATGACCCTGCCTTTAAAGGTCACACAAACAATTCCTCCCCTTTCAAGGGCCACCTTTTAAACAATAATTTGGAATTAACAGAGAAATAGCACACTTAGCAGACAGTGTTATCTGCGTTATCATTATGTATGAATTTGGGTTTACTGTACCCAGCTGCGTTTTTCTTACAAGGGCACGTAGGGCATAGCCCTACCATAAATAACTGCAAATTATACTAATAACGATATACATTCTTTCTATTATAATGTAAAATTATAATATAAATATATAATCTTAATTATTATCTATTAATATAACACCATCTATTTTCATAAATGACATATAATTTGTGTTAAAATAACAATTTTAGTTAATGCTGTTCTAGCTTCTGCTCTGCTGCTTGTCTGCATTGGTGTGCATTCACTCCACAGCTTTGCACAGCTACAGTGATGTAATTGGAGGGTGTTTTTCATAAAAGCCTGTTAAACATGCAGTGTGTATGTGATTCTGTACGCGAATGCGCATATTGCTCGATGTAGGTCACACACATTGGATGGTCCTGGAGATAAAATATATTTTCCCCACTCACAGCATCATCTCATATTGCTAATTTGATTATGTATGTGCTCTGTCTTGCATGACATTTTCGTTGCTCAGCTAACTCAGGAAACAGGAAAATATTAGAAACTCTTTAGACATATTAGAAAGTTTGCAGGAGAAATATATCGCAATGGTGACCACACCAGCCATGGAATATTATCACTTTGCTGCTGCAGGAGCAGGAAATGGAATCGCCTTTTGAATAAGTGGGGATGCTTTTTGGCCATGTATAATCTCCTAACTAAATGTTCAACAGGTACAGTACAATGTAGTTGCCATGAGACTTGGCACAACCTGTATTAACTAGAACTTGTTCCCACCGCATGAGCCAAAGGCCTACATTCTTATTATATTGGGATAATCAGGGTGAATAATATACGTTGCTGTGTAAAGATGACACCAATAACCCCATATGCCCACCTGTTTTACAGAATAAAATAATAGACTAGTGAAATCTGAATGGCAATAGTTAGAATATGTTAAAATAGAATGGTTTTAAATTGAACATGTTCAGTATAGGATTTAGATCAACTTGCATTCCTTTAAATCATGAATTACACTTTAATAACATTAGATGCTTTTATACAAAGCAATACAAATTAGTATTACATGGTGCAGTTGTATTGCAATCGCTTTATCGCACCATTGTGACCAAAAGAGAGCTGAGCCGCAAGAAAAAGCTCTTGATCTACCGTGAAATTTTTGTTCCTACCCTCACTTATGGTCATGAAGGGTGGGTCATGACCGAAAGAACAAGATCACGTGCATAAGCGGCTGAAATGGGGTCTCTGAGGAGGGCGCCGGGTTTCTCCCTTAGAGATAGGGTGAGAAGCTTGGCTATCCGTGAGGAACTCGGAGTAGAGCCGCTACTCCTTCACGTCAAAAGGAGCCAGTTGAGGTGGTACGGGCATCTGGTAAGGATGCTTCCTGGGCGCCTCCCTTGGGAGGTGTTCCAGACACGTCCTGCTGGGAGGAGGCTTCGAGGAAGACCCAGGACCAGGTGGAGAGATTATATCTCCACACTGGCCTGGGAACGTCTCGGGATCCCAGTCAAAGCTGGTTAATGTGGCTCGGGAAAGGGAAGTTTGCTGGAGCTGCTGCCCCCGTCACCCGACTCCGGATAAGTGGATGAAGATGGATAAATGGATGGATGAATGGTGCAGGTAGTGGTTAATTATATGCTCAAAGATGCTTACACGAAGACACAAACCCATAACATATAACACACACATACAAATAATTAATTTACCTTTATTAATATTATTGTTGATGTTGTTATTTTAAATGATTACGTGACACATATGCTTATGCAAGGTTATGATTATTGCTCACCTAAATAGTACACATTAACAGTTAAAACAATCTTTGTGGTTTACGTCAGTTAATTTATTCTTTCAGTTCTCTCAGGTTTCTGTGTTGACTGCAGATGGAGCGGTGGCTTGTACTAAAGCACCAGCTTCATTTGGATGGCTGTTGGGCTGTACCAGTGTTGAAGCTGTGGATGGGTTCTTCCCCAGGCTTTCCAGTCCAACTGGGACAATGTTAGCATTTGCGTTGTTAGCATTGTTAGCTTTGTTAGCATTGGGGAGCATTCCAGGGTATGGCAAACCGACAACCCCCTCTGTGCCGGGAATATCAACCTGAGGGATCCCCATGGCAGGTAGCAGGCCTGGTAATAGTCGGTTGAACACAGCGTTGGCAGGTGCACCTCCAATAGCCTGGCTTACAGGTGAAACGGGTTTGGCACCTTCTGGCAACCCGTTGGCTTGTTGAACATACACACCTATGCTTCTCATTCGACCTGCCTTCTGCAATAGAGAGCAGGAAATAGCAGTTTGTGAATACAGTCAAAGTCCTTATAGGTAAGTCTGGCCCCTTGGCAGCCATCTTGGTAATGCACCCGGGTATATACAGTTTTGGGCTCACAAGATCAGGTCCCAAAATTAATCGGGAGAAACACATACAGTAGCTGTACTTTCAATGGTCAGTGGGGCATAACAACTGCATGGACATAGAATCATCATGTCAAATCTGATCAGACTAAGAATATGTGACCCCAAAATAAGGTTTAAAAGTTTGATTTTTTTCCAACAGGCAACTGCACTTGCATCAGTGCAACACAGATTTGGCTTAATAGGTTAATGATGGCCTTTTCGGAGGGATGGGGCACCAATATTGGAGTTACAGACCTTTCCAATAAAGTTCTATTGGTCTGTCTCCTCAATAACATCTTTGATAATGTGATGCAGTAGCCTATAGGGATTGGTGTACGCGTGTAACTGCCTGCTTCACTGGGTTCATTGGTTTCACAGTGTGTGTTGTTGCAACAACGTTATAGACAGATATAGATCTTGACTGCTTACCTCAAGTTCCTCAGAGCTAAGACCACCAAGCTGAGGATTCTAGATTAGAGAGTACATTAACAACAAATACATCATTATCTTAAAACATACTAAGATAACAGAGATATTATCACATCAAAAGGATTTGAAACCACCATGATTGTTACCATTGGTTGCTGAAACATGTATACAATTTGAGGATTCTGTGGAGGAAATAAAGAAAAGAACTTTGAATAGGCTATAATGTTACTGTATATGCATATACACATACATACATACACAGCATAGTACTGTACATACTTTATAGTACATTTAGAAAAGCATAGCAAAATATCTTGGTCAATATATTTACTGCAGGGATGGTAAGTATACAGTAACTTTCAGGATTCACCTGTTATTCAGTCAAAGGACCAAGACTTCACTCATTGTTTGTGGGAGAAAGAAGTGGTTATGCTTATTTATATAGACTTAGACATAAGTGTATGTTTTACAGTACGTGGCTTCATGGCTGAATATCAGTCACCAAATCCACATTTACCAAGAGCACAATACTGTATTTTACTTACATTTCCGGTGGGAAAAGTGTGAACGTACTGTCCCGTAACATATAAAATAATAGCGGTATCATTATAGGATTGTGTACCTGTTGCTGCTCTGGCTGCTGAACTACATTAGGTTGAGCAATAGGACTCTCTGCAGGTGCTACAGGGTTGTTTGTTGGCTGATTCACTGGTCCTTGTGGAATAGGTGCTTGGAAAATCATTGGCATTCCATATGGAGAAAACTGGAGAGATACAATTGACATTTGCAATCAATTTAAAACAATTAAGCCAACTAGACATGGCCAATTAATATTGTTTCATGTCATGAACTTGAATAATATTGCCTATATACGTACATTATCCTATATACAAAACACACATTCTAAATAATTGTGCCAATATGTCTGGTGGTTTCTGTAGTGTCTTGAAGTTGCACAAACCCATATATTAGATATAATTAGATTGAGTGTTTGGACACATTTTGATTGTTTGTGTCTCTAATTAAAGGGCAAAAATTATTTCCCTCCCTACAGTATATATATATATTTTAACAGGAGAACATAAAGGAAAAATGTCTCTACAGAGTAAAAGTTGTCCCTCGGGCAGAATATTTCCAGCTGCAGTGTAATTAAAGCAGCTGGAAACACCTATTTCTTCACATATACAGTACAACAGTATGTGGTGCGTGTGTCTGTGGAAAACCACACACATATTTCTGTCTGCATTATCTCACCTGCTGGTTCCTTTGTGGTGGTGGGGAAAAAACAGGGAGGTATCCATATTGGGGGAAAAACTGAAAATACAGAAACAATGCTAATGTACATTGCTATTTTATGTTTTTTGCTTGTTTTTTTCCTTTAATAAATATTCCTTTCAACATTTATGATAAGTGATAACAGAAACATTAACATCAACATAATGTCTAGTAATAATAGAAGTACAAGTTTTAAAACTAGAAATGTTTTATATTTAAAAACTAAGATGGCTTTATACAATGTATTAATTAACATAATACACTATTCTTATTAGCATAGTATTGAAAACAGTTTGCCAACTGATCAGGAACTGTAGCTAAAAAGCAACAAACATGAAACCAAATCAAATGACAATTAAATGTGCAATCACATGATTATAGTACCATAGTAAGTAACTTGTATTTGTTGACATAGTTACTCGTGTGTGAATTGCATTTACCATTGACTGTTGGGGCTCTATTGGCTGGTTAGCAAGCTGAGGTCCTCCATTATGGAAGGGCATTATGAATGGATATCCTCCCTGTGGAGACCAGGCTTGGTGTTGCATGGGAAGTAAAAAGTGTGGCCCAACTTGTGGACCCAGCAGCTGAGGGGCTTGAGACTGGGGCTGTGGCACACTAGGATGGATCTGCAGCAGAACCTGGGCCCCAGGTGTCTGGGGAGAGGCCTCTACATTTGGAGCACTTTGAAGTAGACTATCCTTTCCTTGGCTTGGCTGTGCTGAATCTGGTCCAGGAGCAATCTGAGATAGAAGTTCAATTAACATGAAATATGTCATTTATTTATAGAATATCAGAAGACATTATGGCAATTAGTGTTCAGAGAATACACATTTCTACTGTGAAGAATAAAATGCAATACGTTCCTTTATATTTCATTTTACGGAATAAATATACTTACTGGAATCGCAGATGCTAATATTGCAAAATATGTAAGCGCAATTGCCACATGCGTGTCCATCTCCTTTACTACTTAACAGTGCTTCAGTGTCTAATGGAAGACAGTGAAAGCTCTCAAATGCACACTTCAAATGTTAAAATTCATATAAGACCTTACAGTGTGGGGGCAGATATTTAAATGCTGTAAAATGAACAAAAGCAACCAATCACACAAGAGAAAAACAAGTCAATTAAGACTCATCTTCTTGTGTGAATTAAGCAACATGGCGGTAGCAAAAGGCAATCCAACGATTACCCTAAACTGCCAATTGTCTTTCAATTGCAATGCTGTAATGTTTTGAAAACGTGGATAAACAAAGGCAGTACACCACAGCCCAATGCTACTGGTTTTCCTGGTAATGACCTCATGCGGTGTGTAGCTCATGAATCGGTTTAACTTTGTGGTCATCCTAAATGTCCGGCTAAACAGCAAAACTAAGCAAAACTTTCAGGCCAATAAGGTAATTTGGTTTTGAATAATATAATTTGAAATAACAGTGTGACTTGTGCAATTACATTGATAAGGTCCTAAATTGGCAAACTATCACTTCATCTACTCATAATCGTCATACACTCACATTAATAGGATCAAAACATCTTAATTATAGGCTTGCTGTAATATAACTTCAAAATGATACTTTCATGTGTTCTGGTGCATGTTTCAGTACTGTTGCATGTCTGCATCTGCACAAAAATCATAAATCGTATAACAGAACTCACACTTGCACATGTACAAATTTACTGTACACACATATAAAATAGGAAAAATGTTGAAGGACATATTTTATACCTGTCCACTAGGGAGCAGACTAGAGCCACACAAAAAAAATGATTGTGTCCTTTCATCTAAACCTGTTTCTTGATTTACTGTACAGTGTACAGAGTACAGTGGACCTACAGTAGTCTATAGTCCTATTTATTGTATACTAATATATATATATATATATATATATATATATATCATATTTTTCATTGAGCATGTTGGTAAAGTAGATTGTAAATTAGACTTAGAGAAAATACATTTGTATTATTTAATACACTTTCCCAGACTGCATTTTACAACTCAATACATTTTGACAACATAGCAATAACACAGGTGAAACAAAGATGATACATTCGTAATCGGTAATGTTCAGAACCAATTGTTGAATCTACTGTACCAGCCATGGACAAATGTGATGTTACAGATTGATATCGTCACAATAAGACAGTGTTTTGAATAGACGTTTTTCGTGTTTAATTTACGCACTTCTCAAAGTCACATAGACTTGGAACAAAGTCAACAAATCACTTCAGAACCAGTGCAATGCAGAAAAGATTGGGCTGACTCATGGTAACCCTGCAATATGACAGAAGATAGGTATCACTGGCTTAGCACTGATCCCTGCCTTAAGACGTATCCACTAAGTGATTCTCATTGGCAGTTGTCAGCTGCCCGCTCCCCAGACCCGCCTTGGGTCCACACATAATTATATAGTCCTGACGGTGCTTATTTCAACTGAAAGATATTGTTTTAAATAAATATATCTCTACATTCTTGGTCTCGTGGTATCAAATCATATTGCCTTATGACCTTTTGGCCTTAAACTAACATTATGATAATGATGGCTACATGACATGCATCACCAATAAAACACACAGTAAAAATTTTCCCTGATTTATACTGTATACTATATACTGAAATACGCAGTTAGCAACAATGATAAGTAAACAAACAGTAGTGACCCATAAATGACATTTGAACCTGATCGCCACCAACACAGCTTAGTGCAAATACGTATACATGTGTATGCAGAATCCTCATGGGGTACCCACTCCACCGGAGAATAGACGGTGGAGCGTATATCCTCAGCTACAACGGATGGGGCTCAGCCATTATCTCCTCGTGGTGTAGGGTTAACTGATGGGGCCTGGGTAGGGACAGGTGCTGGGGGTGGTGGTGGTGGAGGTAGAGGTGGAGGTTGAAGTCGGATTGGGAACCAAGGTAGTAGCAGTGGAAACACAGGCCGAAAATGCAATGCAGGATTTCTCCGATAAGGATAATTAAACACCTGTAGCGAGAGACAGAGAGAGATAGTACCTCTTGTTAAAGTGCCTCTATATAGCTTTCTACCACTAGGCGTCACACTAAGAACACACTAAGAGCACCAGCATCTCAGACCAAAACAAATGATTCAAGGGCCACACACACATACATGCACAAGTGACCGGCATGGCTATGAAAATGAAGTACAGAGGAGCTGGGGTTACAACACACATAAAGGGAGTGTGATGTCATTCTCTGCTTGGGATGCAATTCACTTTACATATAGAACATTTGCTGCCACAGTGTTGCTGACGTTTAAGTTATTGTATGTAAGACCTTAAAACAAACACTGCCACAAAAACGATAATTAGTGTATGATTTAATTACACCTCGCGGCCTGGCATTCGGGCAGAAAAAGAAAAAAGTTTGTACTCTTCTCACTTCGTGTAGAAAAGCGTTGAAAGTAGTGCGACCTTTGTCCATTGTCCAGCATTCCACGTTGTGATGTGTAATTGATACACTAATTATAGTTTTCATTTTTTTGTTAGGCATTCATAGTTTCTTTGTTTCATTATGTTTTACCTCCTCACTGGAATCATGTCTGTGGCGATGGCTATAAGTCTGCAAAGGAATAAAAAAATATTTTCTCATTATAATCATAAATATACATTAAAATAATTTCAGTAAAGTGTTATGTACTTACAGCCGCAGGGAAGTTGGTCAGGAAGAGGAGAAGCATTAGACTGATGTTCATTGTGTAACTGGAAGATAATTTTGAGAATGTTACTTAATAACATGAAATTGTTGTGAGATGAAGCAGCTTGGTCGATAAGGTATCTGTATATGTACCATACCTTGAAGCAGGTCTTGTAGAAACTCCAACAGCTTTTGAACAGACCCTGTAAGTCTGCATTAAGGGTATTCATATACTCTGACTGTTACTTCATCTAAGATGTCTCACCTCTCACTTGCCAAGCAAAATAGGCGTGAACAATACGACAATATCCGTCTTTATGGGAAAAAAAGTCAACATCCTTTTCATAATCCCGACAGATTTGCATCTCCTGGCGCATGTTGAGAATTAAGATGAATTAACTGCTCAGACACAAAGAACCACACCAACACACGCACACAAACATGCACACACACACAAAAAACACTAACATCAGTTTGAGGACATTTTCAATAAGGAAGGCGTTTATTACTCAACCCTTGCGAAAACATTATGCTCATGTTGTAATCACATTGTCTACTGCAGATATCTTGCATTTATTATCATGGTGGCTGGGTATATTATATTTCATAATACTCTTCACATTGTGTACTATGCATATATATATATATATATATATATTGTATGAGGCTTGTTAAAAGTGTTTTTAACATTACTGTATATTCCTAGAAAAAAGGTATGACTTGATATGTCTAATATTGTAATGGATTTGACATTTTCAAAATATAATAAAAGATAAAAAGTGCTTTATATCAAATATTTAACAATAATAGCAGCAAACAAGTCCTCCTGAGCAGATACTGACATCACCATACATTTTAGAATTCAATTTAAAATTCTTCTATTGACTTTTAAATGCCTAAATGGTCTAGCTCCACCTTATATG
>JAODTR010010170.1:0-29270 GCA_025399935.1 Amblyopsis rosae | reverse complement strand
ATTTATTGTTAATTCTCCTGTCTACTGCCTCTCCTTTCCGCATTTGGGTTCCTCTCTCCCGGGCCGTAACCTGACATAAACAGGATTACGCTAATACGGCCTGTCGCCAACTTCCTCGGAAACAACCAATACAGCAGGCACTAGGTGTGGTGTCAATTGACCACTCTATGCTATTCTTCTGGATTATCCTAAAATGTCCGACATTGCTTCTAGCTCAGCGGAGGCAATTTTTCAGCAGATCTCCCATGAATGTGTATCCTTGTGTTCCACGTGTTGTTGTTGGTGGGCGTGCCGTGTAGGCTACGTACTGTATAAATATAGTCCTCTTGATTTTCAGAGCATGACTGGTAGACCTTGGAGGGGCACCGCCCTGACTAGTTCCAATTACCCTCAAACAAGGAGGATGGCATGCAAATACAACCATTGGCACTACAAAATAAACTGGGTCAGATGCGCATATAAATTGCATGGCTTGCGATTTGCTAATGGCATTGGTTCCAATCGCAATTTCGGTTTGAAAACAGTTAATCGTTCAGCCCTAGTTTGTGTCAACTTGGGTGTGTAGGCCTACAACAGATTTTGTGTAATGCAAGTACACTAAAATAGCCTGTGCATAACTATGATTTGTGCCGCTCTGCCTCCCTACAGTATCTACTCAGTGAATCTTTCTACATGTACGTTCAATGATTTATGGTCATAATACCCGGAAAGACGATTACGTGAATTTAACTTGTAATGAACACATTGGGTGGGAATACACCCGCCCACGCATTGCACAGCATGTGCACACAGACACATACACACACAAACACACACACAAACAGTAAAAGACCCACGATGCTATATAGCCTATAGTGTCTTCAACGTCTCTTATTTTTATAATTTTTTTCGGGAGTGAGTATGCCTTACATCAGTTTATTGGTGATTAGCATAACTGGGGCACTGCTGTGATAAAACCTGCCGAGTCAACACCCGGCCTGAAGTGCCAGATTACAGACGGCACAGCTAACGCCGCTACAGAAAGGTTACACCTGCAGGACACTAACTTCTCCATTCTGAATTAGCTATGATATAGCTATGGCTAATGTCAAACTGGAGTAGCTTAGTCATACTAGCCTTGGGATGTGGTGCTGTGGTTGAGGCTAATAAGCCACATGATGGTAACTTGGGTCACATAAGCCTGTAACATGCTGGATATATGATGCCAGGGTTACTGCTATTACCACACTAAGGCCTACGGCGTATGCTACCCTGGTCAGCACAAAGAGAAGTGAAATGGCAATACTGTAGATAACATTACATGATGGAAACTGGAGGCCAAAAGCTGCCGCAGCTAAATGATGCTGCGGTTTCAGCTTGTGCTGAGCAATACTACCTTGAGGCAATAGACTACAGTAGCCTTATTGCACAATGGCTAGCACTAATCCCACCAGAGCTACACCAACATGCCAAAGTGCAGTCTCAGTAGATTTATCAGGTTTATAACGTATATGTCTAAACATGTTTGTTTTTTAACTGTACATTGAATCCAGTCATCTTTAAAATACAAGACTTACTGTAAGCCTGACCATGAGCTCTTTAGTTTACACTACACTCATACTGAGACAAACACCCCAGTGTTGGACCTGCAGGCTACATTAGCCTGGTGTGCACTCTCTCAGGTTCACTGAAGGGACAGTTTTAGTTAGCAGCTACTGCTGCATGCGAGACCCAGTCAGACATGGCTGAATTCTGAGCAAGTCATTTACTGCTGGTCTATCAATCATTGAGTAATTACTGGGGCTGGGCCTGTTGAGATGCTTGTCACATTTCAGAGGCTACTGTGATGGGATTAGGATGCAACAAATGCGTAAATCAGCAAATGGACTGAGCCTGAGTGCAATGGAAGGTGGGAACATGGCGTCTATATGAGGCCACTTCGTAAAGGCAGCTACTGTGGAAACTGATGAGAGGTTCCCATATTTGAACACACAGGATAGTGTCAGTTCGTACCTGTGTGGGTTCTCTGGTGTGCCTTTAGATGGGAGCTCTTGGTGTAAACCTTCCTACAGCCGTTAAACTGGCAACGGTGGACTCTCTTCTTGTTCTCCAGTACATCCCCCCCCAGAGCCCCTCCCCCTCCCTGCTCGCTGTCGCTCAGCGCGCCCCCGCGGCCCGGAGGGGAGGACAAGGCCCGCGCCGCCGCCATCTTGGCGGCGCCCAGCCCCACCTTCTTGGCCACCAGCTTGAGCGTCAGGGTGCCGTCGGCCGTGGCCGTCAGCGTCTGGGCGGGCTTGACCAGGTGGCGGCCCAGCTCCGGCGACGACGGCGGCGTTAGCGACGTGACGGCTGCGCTCAGCTGCACAGCGCTGACGCCCCCCGCCGCGCCCTGGTCCCTGGCCGCGCCCTGGTCCCTGGCCGCGCCCGTCTCCCCCGCGGGGTGCTTGTCTCCTTGGGCGGCGGCGGCGGCAGCGGCGGCTGCCGCCTGCAGCATCTTGGCCTGGATCTTGGGGAGGGAGACCAGGAGTGGCGGAGGCGGGGCCTGTGGCAGGGGGCCGGGCTGATCGGAGAGGCCCTGCAGGAGGGGGTCCATCAGCTCCTCGTCGCTGTCGCCGCCGTGCATGAAGGCCGGCGTGAGCAGGCAGTCCAGCTCCTCGTCGAACAGCTCCGAGAGACGCTTAGGCTCCGTCTGTAGGTAGCGCTCCAGCTCCAGGCACGTCTGGGAGACAAGGAGAACACAGAGTTATTTAGCTAGAGGTGTCTGGAGGAAACACATATAATATAGAAGCCACATTGTAGATGGAGGTTCAACACAAGTCATGTAATCCATCACAAAGCCATAAAAAATGAAAAAAAGCGGAACTCAGCCAAGGACTAATCGCCTTTTATCACCCACTTTCAAAGTCAGAATAATCTCCACATGCGTAGCTGTTTTCTAGTCTATTATTGTATGATTTCAAATACAGATGCAGGCTGTAGACAGTGCATATATATGCAGCGTGAATATATTAACCGCACAGGTGCCAAGGCTGTAGGCTCAGATTTTGCATTCCGTTACATATTCCTGAATCTCTAATCAGTTGTAATTCATGTGCCGCTTGCAAATACTGCACCTTTCACACCTACTTTACGTCACACTGGCCAGCGAATACATTTACCCGTAAATGCATTTACATTTTGAGTTAAAAAAAAAAAAAAAAAAAAAAACATTCACCGCGAGACGTCCAAGTGAATCTGTGTTTCATAAGACACCTGGGTGACAGATCATATACTGTAGGCTGTTAGGGATCAGAGAGTTTACTGCTCTATTACTGTCGACTTTAGACAGGGAATAGGCAGTGCATTTCTTTGCAGCTGTTGACCATGTCTTGTCACCTGGCACACGGTAAGTCCTAAGAGAGGAGAGATTGAGTCTGTGATTGATTGCTACTGCCTGGCGAATCTCTCCCGAGCCCTGAACTGTGGATGCTGCCCTGTTTCCCTCAGCTCATCGAAATCAACCAGCCGTGGAATTTATATAACCAGATGGAGGGAGGAAGACATGGAGAAAGATGCAGCTGGAGGAAGCTGCATAGAAGCTGAGAGTTGAATCGCAGAAGGACGAGAGATAGGGGGGTGAAGAAAAAGAGAGAAAATAGGCTACTGGAAGATTGCAGGCGTTTTTATAATAAATAGTTAAGTTTTTCTCGGTCTGGCTTAGCCCTGGATGTCCCTCACTTGAACCCCATAATTTTCTGACCCGTACATAAACCTCCCTGTCATACTAACTGACATTTACAGGCTTTTTGCATTCGAATGAGAACTGCCTTACTACAGAATAAGAACCACCTCAGCAACTTCTTTGTATCATTTCCTGGCTAGTTCTAGCATTAGCTAACCTTTAGCAAGCAAGAAAATAAAATGCTCTAATTTGTATGTAATATTACGGCTAAAGCCCTGTGGCAGTTGCAGGTCCCATCCTTATGGCACTGTCTCTCCCTGTGATTACTGTTAATTACAGCTGACAAGAGTCTGCTGTCTTGACGGTTGAAGCCGTCATTCCATCCATCCATCCCTTCCTGGCCTGGCTGTTGCCACTATAGGTGCGCACTGCATTCGCTCTACGACAATTCAGAGCTCCGACACAGTTACTCAGGGCATGTGTTGTGCGATGATAAGCCTCCCTTCAACCCCCCATTCCAGTCTCTTTTCCCCTATTCTGTTTTTGCTCTTTGAAAATTTATTTTTTTGTAATTATTCTCATTAGCATATGAACATAAATCAAAGTGATTTCTTCAGGGGGTAAATCTGTTTCATAAAGAAAACTTGCAAACGATAAGCATGTGTGAAGCAGTTCAGCGTTAGATAAACCTCCATTTACAAATGTCTTTTGTACCAGTGATGCATGTGAAAAAAGGCAAAGCTTCAGGCCACACCATTGTCCGGCTATGATTTGTTTGCACGTTTCCCTTTCAGTAATTGCTGTTAAAGTAAAACGATATTCAGTCAAGCATGCAAAACTGTACAATATGTCTCTCTCAAAGTAATCACTTATCCCGTACTGAAGTCTATTTAACCAAACAACCATTAGTTTATCTAGAATGAGCCTTTAACGGCCCAATGCTTTATTTGAACAGACAGCCCAATTACATAAGCATGTGATAAGTACAAGGATTGCCCGAATACAACTCACATAGTATTTCCTGCAATAATGTAATGCACAGTGTTGGATTTAAACTATTATATAATGTTGTCTTAAATTAAACGACCTATCTAACATTTACAGTAATACATTTAGTTGATTATTGTTGAAGCCTATCCGTATCTACTCAGCAATGTTTTTGGTAATTATTTAATGAATCCTTTAATGAAAACATACAATGTACAGAGCAGAATGACATGTAGTCATCTTGCATCTTTCCTTCTGATTGCCATAGGATAAGCTGATGATGTCACAAATGGAACATAGCATTGCATTATATAATTACTGATCAATAACCACATAATTCAAACCTTGACCAGACCAGAAAATATTTGTTTTGGGAAAATTATCTGATAATTTTTGTGTGGCATTGCCTTGTTATGTCACATTGTAGGCTATGGAGTCTAAACCATGGAGAAATAAAATAATAATAATTTGATTCAATTTGGGTGACATGAGCACGAGGCTGGGAGAGAAAAACTGGAACATTCCTTTCGAGTTCAAATTGAACAGAATGTTTCTTTAACAAAAAGCTACAGAGTGAAACCTAAATTAAAAAATAATACAGTATATTAAGCCAGACTGTTTAGCAACTGAATGTCCCTACTATTAGATATTGCTAACAGTTGGTATAAAGACATTGTTTCGCTTCAGAGGTTGTGCAGGGGGAGAGAGGCAGAGGAGAGGCCTAGAGGTGAGAGTTGAAACCGCACGCACACACACACGGTCCCTCTGCATGTATGACCTTCTGTTTTCGTTCTGACACCATGAATATCACATAACAAATATATGCTGGGCCCGCAGGACTTTGTCTTTGTGTGTGCACGGGGCGTGCACATTGCGTGTGTTTCCATGTGATGGATAGCATGTGGAGGGTTCACCTCCTGTCCCCTCACTCGGTCCCACGCCATACGGAGTAAGGTCAGTCCAGCAACACACACACACGCGCGCGCACACACACACACACACGCATACACACACACACAGAGCTAAATCTATCTAACAAATCAAGCATGAAAACATAAGCGCGTGCTCAGTTACATTTATAGCATAACATCTGACATTGGAGAAATCGCAGTACGACTAGGAATGCAAATTGAAACCATGCATTCTCACATGTAGTGTTTTTGTCACGAGTCAACCAGGTCCCTCTGCCACCTAGTTCCTTCGACCTCCATTTTGCGTGTGTGGGTGTGTGTGAGTGCACTATCATCTCCCAGGCCAGTTTCCCGCTCCTGAGCCAAGGACCAATCAAGGAGGCGTCGCGCCTGGGCCTTGTTGGGCCTCGTTAATAGTTTAAAGCTCACAGACTTTTACTGCTCTCTGTTAGATCGTCTTGACATGTCTCTGAGACACAAGCCGTAGTTTTTGGTAGTCCTTACACTGGCTGTTTTGTGTTTGATATATTTTCGCAAGCCTTTGTTCAAGCCACACCCTTTATTAAACAATTCTTGGAGTTTATTCTGCTTTTGAGTTCTCTTTGACCTACCAAGTGTGACAGTTTCCCTTTGGTGTATGCCTGTTAGTGTGTGTACTGTGTGTGTGTGGGTGTTCTTGGTTTCTATCTTTTCTTTCACTTGGATTTGGAGCGTGCATGTCTGTTTGACTCCATATTGCACTAATATGGGGTCAAACAGACATGCAGGTCTGTGTGTAGGTGTGTGTGTGTGTGTGTGTGTGTGCGTGCACCAACGTGTGTTCTTAAGCTACAGAGGTCTGTCAATAATTGATGCAGGAAGCAGAGAGGTTTCATGGCCAGCGCTAAGAGCGTTTGACAGACAAAGGCGCTCTAAGCATGGAGCACGGCAAACGCTTATTTGTCAATTTACCAGCAGACATAATGAACACAATGAAATAATGATCAGCCAATGGTTTGAATCTATTCTCCTTCATTGTAGCACTGCGGGTCTGTGAGCCTACAGAAGCAGAGTGTGCATAGAAAGCAAATTTGTTTAGGTATCATCGCCAAAAATCTAATTTTTCCTTTTACTCGTTTCACTGTGTGTGCATGTATGAGTGTTTATTTTCCCTTCTCATTATACAGCTTTTGGCTTCAAATTATATATTTTTCCTCCTCCTTCTCATACAAATAGGTCCTAATTAAAGTGCTTTGGATTTCAAAGCTTGCTTTTTGAAGCTCCACCTCTTGATGATTAAAGCTGATCTCCCCCCATATCTCTCTCTCTCTCTCTCTCTCTCTCTCCCCCTAGCTCTCTCCCTCGCGCTCTCTCAATTTCTCTCCCTCTATCTCTCTCTCTCAGTGGGCTCTGATGGATAATTAGCCACTCAAAAGCGCCAGCAAAAAGAGACTCTTTATTCAGTTAATTTGCTGATGCGGGTGCACATGTGGTGCGTGTGTGTTTGTAAGGCTGAAAAAAGCAGAATTACTTTTAACTAGTATTTGTGTGTATACGTGTGTGTGTGTGCGTGTGCCACATCAAATGATTATGCATCACGATAAAATGTCTACACAAACACCAGCACTACACGGTGACCGTGCGGTCGTTGCTTTGCTAGAGAGTGAAGTAGGCCTGTGTGTGATAAACAGCAATCGAGCATACAAAGGCACTCGGCTGTCGCTGAGAGATCACTGCTAATTCTGAGCCCACATGTGGATGGCTGCCATTTTGGAGTAGCCAGTCCCCCCCCCACCCCAACCTTCCGCAGTACAGAACAGCCCTTGCTGCATGCGGTGCCAGCAACAGCCCTGAGCCAGAATGGAGTCTGCTGGTGTAATGACCCATCTCACTTCCCCTCTGGTGCCCATAACAATAAAGCCTCTAAAAGTGCCCTCGCATGTTTGCTGTGGCTATTGTGACTGCGGTGGGTGGCATCGTATAGACATCATATAAAATCGGCACGGCAGCCATTATTCATTCACGGGCATGATTTCCTCAGTTTGCTCAGTGATCCCTTCCCCCCTGCCAGACCAGACAGCGATGTATGTGTGTGTGTGTGTGTTTTGTTTAGTTTAGATGGCAGGGTAGATGCCTGTCATCACAAACCTGGATCATTAAGTCTGTAACGGCCGCACAATTACCACAGCAGTAGCATTTACTGTATATACACACACACATACAATGTATACGCGTTCATGCATGTGGGGAGAATCACAGAGGATGAGGGGAAACTAGAGGGTGCCAGACTGCCTCCCTACGAGAGCAATAGATTCTATCTGCAGCAGTTCTATAAGGAGCATCTGCACAGCGGGCTATTGCGTTCTCGCACTGTGCTCCCCGAGTTCTGCCTCATCACCTGCTTTATCTACAATAGGGATTGTACACAGCTAGTCTCACCGCCTGCCCGCGGAGAGATCACTCACCATGGCCCACACGCACGCACACACGCAATCACAGTCAAACACAAACACGCTCACACTCAAACCTCCGGTTACTGACATTTACGAAAATGCCATTAAAGCATGCTCGCTTGGACAGGGCATCTGTGTGAACACCTGTGTGTGCGTGTGTGTGTGCGTGTGTGTGTGTGTGTGTGTGTGCGTGTTCACATGCGTGTCAGCGCTCCGGTTTAATTGGGGAACGACGTGACAGACGATTACGGGCGGCCTGCTGTCGCCGACCTCAAAGGAAGAGAAGTAGAATGCTAGAGGAAGCCTCAGATGCCTAGATATACCGGGCTTCCATTGCTTATGGTATGGCTCTCTTGTAAAGGCTGTGGTGACCCCCCTGTTCCCCTCAACACACACACACACACACACACACGCATCGTCACCTCCGGCCCCATGCCTTAGCCAATGAAATTTTAATCAACAGTCTCTGATGGAAAGAACCCCACTCAGACTCCTGCTGTGTAATTTCTCTCTCCATGCCCCTCTCTCTCCTTTATTCACCATCTCTCTTGCTCTCTCTTAATTTTTTGCATCTATGTCAGCTCCTTGCCTTCTTATCAACATGCTTTCTCTCTCTCCCCATCTCTCTCTCTCTCTCTCTCTCTCTCTCTCTCTCCATCTCTCTATTCCCCAGTCCCTGGACCCATCTAGAATCCTCTGTCTTCTCCATCCTGTCAGAACAAAGCAACTGGTACCCATAACGCACAATTAGCTTTCTATCACTTGCGCGTTTCAGCGTGTGCTTAGCAATTCGGAGCTGCAGAGAAAAACTATGGACATCCGTGCTTTGATCTCTCTTTCTGTCAATAAAGCGCACACACACGTACTCTCTCTCTCTCTCTCTCTCTCTCTCTCTCCAGGTCATTTGTCAGGTCTGACAGGCTGCCCTCTACCATGCGGATTTTGTCCACGGTGGAGAAATGATATGTTAGGTCCACAGATCATTCTGTATATGGGCAGCACTGTTGCAGTTAAACTCTCATACACACATGGAAATCCTATTTAAACACAGATTTGCCACGATTACCGCGCATTGAAAGCAGAGCCAGACACAATTAATCCAATTTAATTCATGTACCCTTAGGGTCATATTTAGACCTTCGTTTCATTTAATTTCATTTCAGCAGTGCAGTCTATATCGAGCAACCTTCGGCTTCATGACATGCATTTATGCTGCTGATCCTCATTTGTGTAGTCCAACGTTTACTCAGCAAACTGTGTTTTTTGAGTCCAATTTATGTTAATTTGTTGATATGGCAAGGTTGATGATATGTCAAGGGTCTGTTAAAAAAAAGTTTGCTCGGCCACTACATGAGCCATTACTTTAAATAAATACAAAATAATTAAGAAAGTGCAAACATTTTACAATTGTTCCTACGACAAAAACAAATTAGCACAAGTCTCGAGTTGAAGAAAGTACTGCATTTGAGGAAATGCATACCCACAACCATCCGATCAAGATGTGTCCTGAGATATATAAGCACATATTTTTCAAGTACAGCATGAAAGGGAAGCATCCCTTTAATTTTCTGAACAAATGATCTGACAACTGACACGTTCTTCATGATTAGTTTGACACGAGCAACTAGGTACCATCGTCCAATCAGCCAACTGAGCTCAAACAGATGTCTGTGCTTTACAGGCCATTTAAACAGACAAGGGCTCGTGTGCTTTAGTAGTGTTAAGATAAACCTGTGCCGAAAGTGGCCCTCAATGTTTCCTCTTATTAACTGAAGTGGATGTCATATATTTCAGGAGTTAGAGTTTGTGAGTGGCTTTCTCTCGAGTGCTGGTCAGACAGAACAGTTATTTGTTCAGCTCCATTCTGGCTTTAAAGCACCATCAACTGTTCTGAGTGCTATGACTGCACCACTTGACTTTAGAAATAACATTGACTTTCAAATACATTTTTAAGCAGAACATTTAAACCGAACAAAGACTTTGGTCAAGTGAGTTAATAAAAGCTTTGTATGGTCTAGGTGAGAAAATTGGCTGTGCTTAAGTACAGCATGGATAGCCAAGTATGGCAAGAACAATTGCATACTGGTGCTGCTAAGTAAAATGTATCAGTTATGCCAACGCACGCTACAGAAGCTTAGTCTGGATTTTTCATGTCCCAGACAGTTCTTAAGTGTGTGAAAAGTGAGTGACCCAGATTGGAGCTCTCCCAGACAGCCCAACATGTTCAAGTTAATGGAAACAAATACTGTTCTGTGAGCAGTATATATTAAACACGTTCTTATCTTGACCTTTTGAGAGAGCAGGCACAAAGCTACATGTTTACATTATCAGAGATGTTTGTCAGTGATTCCTCCAGGTTAAACATGTAGTGTGTGAGCCTGTTCTGTTGCAGTGTGCACAATATTGTGACAAGACAGCATGTCATAGTGTGAGCATTTCAGCAATATGTGTAGACTACAGTAAATGTCCCTATTAGTAATCTCCTGACAAATTTTGGCTCTAAACTGAGTAATATAATAGAATATGTGTGCAATACATGTCTAAAGAGAGGACGTACGTCATTTGGTCTATACTAAAAATAATATTTGCGTCTGTTTAGCTTCAACCCTCCGAGGGACAGCACAGTAACTCAACGCTGAAGATTTTCTAGAACTGTCTGAAAGATGCTTTGTGACTGTAAGAGTTGATACAGGTTTTTTTATGATGTGTATTTATGATTACGCCGTCCTGGATACTAGACTATATTGTACATGAGCCTGGCCTTGGCATTCGACAATACCATTATATCAAACAACAGTACTGGAGATAAGAGGTTGGAACGAAAGAGGAGTAAATTATAACAGGGAAAGACAAACATAAAAGAGAATCAGAGGTTTTGGGAGGGAGTGACAGGAACTTAAAGTACCAACGAAAACATTCCTTTTACATCTAATGGGCCTTTAATCTCAATCTTCTGCCCATATAACTTCATTAGTCCGCCAAGAGAGGACCTTGAGTTGAACTCTCAAGATATCGGGACGAGTATAAGCAATGGGCCACTAGTTGCATTATATATTGGTTTGGCAGATAGCCAGGGCCAGGCATAGATGGATGGATGATGGAGGGTTCCCCAGGCCGTCTGCGTGTCTGCTGAAGACAAAGCTACACTGTCTCTCTGTGACATACATGCTTTGTCTGTCTGCATGTTTGTCTGTCTGTCCTGTGTGTGTGTGTGCGTGTATGTCCCCCTCTGTCCGGTATGTGTCTGTGGGTGTAGGCTATATTTCCTACAATGAAGCAACACTGTTTTGTGCAGTGGCTGGTGTAGTATTTATAATGGGCTGCTAGCTTCTATGCAGTCACTATGCAACAGAATATGCCGGCGACGGAATGCAATAACTTATAAAATGAGTAATGCTAATGTTAGACTACATAGAAGACATAGGCATGCAGCGCGCACACACACACACACACACACATTTCCTTATTAAGCCTCTCTTCCCTCTCTCCCATCCTAATTGACCATGAAAGTACCCAATAAATCGGGTTTCTGCATTGTGCCTTTCTAGTCATATAAATTTGGTTTAATGGTTTAGCGACTAGCACTATGGGGAATATTAGGCAGAACTTGTCACATTCATTAGCCCATTAGTCTGTTTCAATATTGACACTGTCTCATTTGTACCCGTCTATCTGTGCCTTGACTTGCTATAGCGCAAGTATGAGAAGCTAGCCCTGTGGCCGATGGGCCCATTTCATTCTGTGCCATGCTGCAGGCTTTTCATAGACTATGGCTTGTCCTCGTTTGCACTCTCTCTCTCTCTCTCTCTCTCTCTCTCTCTCTTGCTCTCTTTCGAGTTGCTGCTGATGACCCCGTTTTTCTCAACCTCTGTCTCTCTCTCTCTCTCTCTCTCTCCCCCCTCTTATTCTGTTGCCGTGTTCGCTTTGCCTCTTTCTCCAGACTGCAGTGTCTCATTTGCCAAGAGTCTTTCAGGCATTGAGCCATTTGCAGCTGTAAAATTGCAATTTGTTTTAGCTGCAGTGAAAATACAGTGCTTGCAAAGCGAGAAACATTGTTGGCCTCAGTGATTTTCTTTGACTTTTTTGTTGTTCTCTAGAATGTTTTAGGTATGCTAACATACAAAGCCAGTGCAAAACATTTCCTGACAAATGTCCTGAAAAGAAAATAAGACAACAACAAAAACAGAAAAATAGATTTGATGTTTGAATAAATCGTATCCTGAGTAGACACCTTGGGTTTTACGCTAAAATGTGGAGGTTACATTTTTGTGAATTATGCTGATAAAGTATAAGTATTTAATACCTTATTACTCTCAGCATGGTCATTATTGTGCATGTGGTATAATTCAAAGGGAAATAACATTGTTACTGTTATGTAGGCAACGAATACAACGTCAATTGTTCATGAAAAGATGCAGAAAAAACAGAGACATATGACACAGAGGGAGAATCTCTCTCTTTGGCATCCCAGAAGGGAAGACAATTGGAGGAATATCGTTTGTCATGTCGGGCAGCAAAAATGATGACTGCTGCGGGAAACATCTTATTATGGTATGGTATGGTTATGGTACAATAATGTTTCAATAGGAAATGCTCTGCGGCCTGTCTCGTTTGCATATCACATCTTGGTAAATACCCCGCAATCATGGATTCTTTTTCAAGTGCGATTTGTTTAGTGCTGAGCCTTCAATTGGTGTGCTTTTTTTGGTAAATGAGGCCCTGACTCTTCTGCTTAGCTTACAAAGTCATTCCACAGGGATAGGGTCTGTCTGTGTGTCTGAGAGGTGGGTAGCAAGCTAACAAAATCCCACTAACACTAAAATAATCACAAAGGACAGCCACATTGCTTTTTCTAAACATGTTTCCAAAGAAGCACTAAGCAGCTACATTTAAATTGTAACATGATGTTTGCTTTACATGTGTGCTGAGAGGGAGAGAGAGAGAGAGAGAGAGAGAGAGCGAGAGAGAGAGAGAGACAGAGAGAGATGTTTATACCAAATATGAGCACAGCTTTCCAGTTTCCATCAAACAGGGTGTTGTCAAGAGACTGACGTCTATACCCTTTGGGGAACATTCTTCTGGAGGAGAACTATTTCTCAGATAATTAGTAATACTTCTGTTGTTGTAGACTATAATCTAAATGTGTGCACGGTTGCATCTATAATGTGGGTTTGAGGATTTGAGTGTGTTAGAGAGAGGTACAGTAGGGCATAAAGCAGTAGCTGTGTGTGTTGATTGTTTCTGACACCACAGTCAGCGATGTCAGGCCTTTTCTCAGGTTCACCAAACAACTCCACACATACCATTGACTTCACCGCTTAGGAGACCTACAGGGACGTGTTTGTGTGTGTGTGTGTGTGTGTGTGTGTGTGCAGCATGATGTTTACATAAAAGCACAAGCAACTGTATATTACAAATTGAAATAAAAGTTAGCAAAACATCTAAATTCAACAAATAGCAATTACGTAAGTATATTACGTATATATATATATATATATATAGTATATCCATAATGTGTTTTCAGTGCACACAATGGTGCATTCAATTGGACAAATATTTAAACAAAGAGCAAATTTCATTAAGGCAAATTTACTGTGTAAGTCAATTTGGCAAAAGTAATCCTATTTATGAATGGGGAGCAAAAGCTCAGAGCTCCATGCTCAGAAAATAACGATATTCTACAGGGCTGTTAATAAGCCGATTACTATCTTCATAAGTCATTTCCTTGGAGGTAGGGATTATTACAGTGAATATGTTCACCAAATCACCAAAGGCCAAAAGAGTAATACCAGAACAATGCATGAGTTGTGTTCTATAGCGATAATTAAAACGCTTCAATGCCCAATTCGCGGTACTCTGAACAAAATCAACCCCATTAAAATGTGTGTTGGGGTCTGGAGACTGTGCAAGGCTTGTTCTAGCTACAGCAATATGTAGTCTAAGAGGATGTGTGTATGTGAATTTAGCACTGAACAATTTAACTGACTGTCCTTCATAATTCTTCTTAATGCCAGTCCATCGTCGCTCACATGAACTATAATTTACTTATTTCACAAAGACTGGACAGCTTCTAGTACGCCTACGTCTTGCATTATTAAGAGTACATTGGAGAGATGGGCAGGAGAAACGTGAAAGACATTCGGAATTAACTGGATCTCTGAATGACATGCCTGATATACAGGAAGACAGAGAACCACATATCCATCTACAGTCACGCATATTTTTACTGCTTCCGCCCAGTATTTATGGCTAGCTTGGTAAGATCGCTAATTCTGCTCTGCATTACAGTCTGGAAACTCTCACAGTTACGTGTCATAGAGGTGATGCCAGAACGGTAGGTGTCAATCAAATAATTAGTAGGTGATTGGACTAACTTCAATAGTCGCATCTTCCGTTCATTAGCACTACGTCACATAAGTGACTGATGCTGATTGTCTGATACATACAGTACAGTAGACCCCTGTAAGCATCTCAGGCACTATCAGGCAATATCAGGCAATATCAGGCAGTGAGGTATAGTTCTGAGGTAACTGAGGTACTGTAGGTAAGGTTTTCATTGGCTGTTAGCACTGTCACTCACAAGTCTGTAATTCTGGTACATTAGTAAAGTGCTTTATTTATATTCAGTCTTTCTATTTCAAGCAGTAACCATAGCCTACTTATACTTACTGTACAGCATTACAAGACTTGTAAACAGACAGACTCATGTCATTTGGTATCTCAACAAATTCATCAGTAAGTTTAATGTCCTTTTAGGCCATTAGGTTATGCAGTTGGTCGTTGTGCATGTCAATCAAAAATCTAAGAAGGTGGATCTTGACGTAATTAGCCAGCGATCTGTCCCTGACTTTATGCAAGTATGCTGGCTCTGCAAGACTACCTTCAACTAATCAGCATACCAAAAATGTGATGGCTATTTTCCAACACACGTGCTAGGAGACGACTACACCATCATAACAGCCAGCTCATGAAATGCATGTGGATGCTGTTCTGAACTCAGAGACACTTAGTTGACTACACACATGTTGGACTACCCACCTGGACACTGATACACTGATTGGGTGAAGGTTCTACCAGCTGACTGCTTTGCATTGAAAATTCCTGGACTGGCATGCAAAGAGAAGCGCATCATTGAGGCAGAGTTTGCAAAATCAGGATGGTTTATTCAGTCTTATCTACTCTACCTACCCTCTCTCTCTCTCTCTCTCTCTCTCTCTCTCTCATGTATGTGCGTTTATGTGTCTCCATGCTAACGGTGGTGTCTCTGTTCCATGAGGCCAGGTTTGTTCAGCTTTGTTCAAGTCACTGAGTCATGGCACATAAGGGCCAGTTCATCCAACCAGAGTCAAATCAGATCTGGATGGAGATCAAAGGAACGGAGCTGAAAAGCCATCTGGTAGCTAATAACCTTGTCTAGAAGGAGCAGTTATAATCTCCAGCTATATGCATGGCAAACCAAGAACAAAACACCTTCTTACATTGATCTTAATATATTGGACATTAGATATATATTTTAAAAAGACAATTCTTATCAGTAAACCACATGTTGCACCTACAAGAACATGATTACACTATTAATATAGTGATAACTACACCAACCTATGCTTTTACCTATGCATATACAACACCTATTTATGTAGAAGAAAATACATATTATTTGTGCTACACAATATGTCCTAGACATTGAGTGATGTTTTCATGTTCTACACCCGGCACATTTATGCCTTCATTAAGTGTACCATTGCATTAGGTTAGATTAGACTATCTTGCACCTTGTAAATCCCTGTGGGAACCTTTAGATAATGCAGTGGCAGCAATACAGACAATAAATAGGACAATATAATGCATTTTGTTTATCTTAACATGATATACTGTATATGATATAGTATATGATTTCTATTGTATTATAAAATACACTGGACACTCATATAGCTGTAATGCAGATTAGCACAGGCTAACATTGTATATGGCATGCTACTGGGTTAATGACCATATTATGTATGCATAAAGAATGTCTAATGTATTAAAATGTATTAGGGATGTTTAGTTCCCCTTGTTATTTTAACAATATTTAGTTAAGCCTATCACATTACCTATTACCGTCTCATCCTATATTCCTGCAGACGCTCTGATACAGTGACAATATTGTTACCCGGAGGGGATTAATAAAGTTTGATTCAATCAAGTAAAAAACTAAAATATACATTTCCAGGAGAGTAATCATAGTAAACACCTCTGTGTTTGTCTGTGTATGTGTGTACTGTATGTGTGTGTGTGTTTGTGAGAGAGCGGGAGAGAGAGTGAGGGAGAGAGAGAGAGGGCCGGAGGGGTGGAGGGAGACAGTCTGAGTGCAATATTTCTGCATCTGCGCCACAATACAAAACTGTGACTTTTAGCCCTCGGCTGCAGCTGCAGCTAATGAATACATTCATTTAATGAGAGGGGAGTGCTGTGTGTGTGTGTGTGTGTGTGTGTGTGTGTGCGTGCGTGCACCTGCGTGTGTCTGCAATCTGACAGCTCACAGTATGTGTACATACAATGCCTTCTCAAAAGTGCTTTCAACCGCTGGTATATCCATGCACACAAAGGTCAAGGCTGGGATACATACACAAGCACTCTCAAATGTAGGAATAGAACCACCACTTTAATAAATTAACGTGTAAAAGGCATTGTGTCTGTGTATTTTGGGTAAACATAGGGGATATTGAAAGGGCAGTTGCAAGGACAGACATGGAAAATCATGAATGAGATATTTATCCCTCACAACAGACAATCCTAAACAAAAAAAAAAAGAAAAGCCAAACAAAGGATGATTCACATTCTCCCTCATTTGCCCCATAATCCTTTATTCTCATTTGAATCGTTGGCCTTCATTTGCTGCCATGTTTATCCTGATACAGTAATTACTTATGTTTCATCATGTGACTTAAAATTGGGGAGAAAAAAAACATGTTTCAAGATGCAGTAATTCTGAGGCTATATCTGTACTGGAAAACTGTTTAAATAAATATTAAGTCGTCATCCCATAATGGCAAATGGGATTAGTTGTTGGTTTGTATTTGTTATTTGACAGAAGAAACTAGATAGGCCGTTCATGAAACTGCATGTACTGTATTTAAAGGATGCAGCCTCACAGACTCTTCCTGCACAAACACACTTACTTCCTGTGTGTGTGTGTGTGTGTGTAAGTGGATAATCCATATCCGGTGGGACAGCTATAATGGTTTGGGTGGAGAAGGGTGTGTGTGTGTGCGTGTGCGTGTGTGTGTGTGTGTGTGTGTGTGTGTGTGCGTTGTAGGGCTGGAAGAGCGTACAAGGAAATATAGATGAAAGGGTAAAAAGAAAAGGAAAAAACATCTTGCTTTAAGTGGCTTTGGCTTAATCTGTGTATTTGGTGCCGCTAATAACTTCCGCCTGTGTGTGTGTGCGTGCGTGCGTGCGTGCGTGTGTGTGTGTGTGTGTGTGTGCGTGTCTGTATAATCTAATCAGACTAGAGAGTTTACCATTACATTGTGCGGCAGGGATTACAGTCCCATTCAGCAAGCCGATTGTAAGGCCACACTTATAAACGTGGGTTAACAGCTTGTTATAAGACCCCGTGCACACTCTCTGCCTCTCAGACTCTGGCTGCTGTGAGTGTGTGTGTGCGTGCATCCAGAGCCCCACGTGCCAAGATAATCTTCATTACCGAGAGCCACGAGAGGGCCAAAGAATAACAAGCAGGCACGCGCGAACACACACACACACGCGCACACACACACATGGTGAGTGTAACAAAAGCGTGGTGTGTAGCTTGTCGCAGGGGTGCTTATCAGAAAAAGAACAAAAGCAAGGCTAGGGGGGGGGGGGGGGTGTTGGAGTATGACCGCCGGCAAGCGAATGTGAACGAGAGATGCAGAAATATGGAAGGACAGTCATACACAGGAGCAGAAAGAGAGGGAGGGAGGGAGGGAGGGGAGCGAGGGAAGGGACAAGGAGGGAGAGGGAGGGTGTCAGGTTTCATGCTTGCGTGTGGCAAGGTTTTCCCTGAGCCGACCTTCTATTCTCTGTTTTGGTAGAGCTCGGGTTACGTGGGTGCCTGACTTCCAGGAAGTATCCTGCACTGATTGGACCAAATTCCAGCCCATCACAGGGCTTGTTCGGTCAAACGACCCCTCTAATCGAGGCCATCTTCAAGTACCTGTGCGACGCAAAGCCTATCTGTGTAGACGAGAACCACACAAGCACCCACACATGCACACACACACACGCACACACATTCTGCATGAGTTAGTTAGTTACAGGAGCTGAGTCTATAATTACAGTTTACTAGAGGCAAATGACAGGATCAGCTTTCTCTCATTATATGGTCATATCACTGTGTGTGTGTGTGCGTGTGTGTTTGCATGTGTGTGAGTATATGCATGGTGAGTGTGTGAGTGACATCCCTAACTCATAAAGAGTTGCGTTCAAGTTTTATGCGGTCCTGTTTGACTATAGTGACCCATTACAGTAAAGCTTCTACACTGCTAAAGCTATTTTAATAAAATCATCCCCGTGAATATGTAAAAGCGATGTTGCTCCATCAGGGCTTATCTGTGTTTACAATCAAAGAAAATCTGCCATTCTCTTCACTGAGGTAAAGTTTGTATACATTGCTTTTTGAATTATACAAGTCATTGTATGTTGCAGTAAAAGAACACGGGTCATCAAGGTATTCAGTGAATACCCCAAATAAAATATTGTATAGGCTAATAAATATTATAATAAATCTATAAATATAGACTGTTCTCTGACACTTAACAGTGCTAAGCTACATTACATGAAGGCAAATGGGGTCTTGTGATATTTTCTAGGCAGAATATTCTGAACAGCACTACTGTTTGAGCAACGCAGAGCATTCAGTACACGTATATAATACCTTCCACGTTCCAAATGAATAGGGGAAAATTTGACATGATAGTTGTCATTAGCCAATCACAGTATGTTATGGGATGGAGGTGGGACTTTGTGTATGAATTTCAACATCACTCGACTAATAGAGAATGCCTTGTGACTCATGCTGACTGTGTGAATGCTTGTGACTATGTGACTACTGTAGTTTTATCACCAAACAAGTTGAGCTGAGTAGGACCAAGCGTGAACAAGCTAAAGGCCTGCATGCTATATCTGAAGGCCCAGTGTCGAGGGTCATGTTTGCTACTGTAAATGAACAAGATGGAAATTGAGATACACTGATAACACCAGTTATTTGCTGAATAGCTCAGATATGATGATATGATGGTTTTATTTGACTAAAATGCAGTTTGATAAATGTCCTGCCAACCCCTTTTGAAGACACCTTGAACAAACGCTAAATGTCAGAGGGCTCGTGCCAACCTCACAGGCAGCCTGTGCTGCAGTCAGTAAGGTCATACCATGTTGGCATTTTATCATTATTTTCAATGAGAGGCAGACACTTTAAAGTGGAAGGAAAAAATGGAGGGAAAAGTTCATTACTCATGACACTAAAGGAGCATTGTGTCAAAAAGAAGAAGAACATTTCCACACACATAAAACAAAAACACACCCTGCAGCATTTAGCTGCACAGTAACACTTTCTCACTATACAGAAAATAAGGTAGATGTGATACATCCCTTAACTGCATTCAACTATTAGCAGTGACGGCCTAATGCTCATGTTGGAAGAAGGAACTTTATGTGGCAGTACAGACATATAGTGTAAACAAACAATATTAAGGCTGAGCAGAAATATTTTCCCAAAGAAACATTTCAACAAAGTAAATTTTCTCGAAACTAAATTACAGGTAAACCTTTAAACACTGCTAGACCATAAGCCTTTCTCAGGACACCGGTGGAATATGTGAAGATCAGGCAGGTTCACAGCAGTAGCTGAGTGAAGCGGTAAATTACATTTTCAGACTCCCGTCCGTCTCAGTGGGTGCTCTTATAGTCAAAATTTTTTTCATGTACTGCGATTACACAGGCACAACCGCAAGACCTTGCGTTGTGACTCACGCTCTCTCCATTTTCTCCCTCGTTTTCTTGTCTGCCTTCCTGTGACGCACCCGGTCTTTATCTAATTCTCTTGTCTCTTTCCGTCTGCCGCCCTCATTTTTCATTAAGCTATTTATCTCCCGTTTTCATATTTTTTTCATCCGCCATCCCTTGTTCTCTCTTTCAGAATCTGCTCTGGCAGTCATTTCTCCCTTTCTCTATCTCTATCTCCCTCCCTCCCCCCTCCCCTCCACCCCGCCTCTCTCTCTCCCCTCTCTCTCTCCAGACAAAACAACATGGGCCTGTGCCGTCGTCTAGACAGTCTGTCCTTCAGAATGTGTCGCCTCTGGTGTGTTAGCCGTGGCTGATGATCCTCCGTGACCTCTGTGATATTAGCTGTTGTTGTGTTGAGCGGGGCTCAGCCTGACCCACGGATACAGACTTTACACTGCATTATATGCCACTGTGAGTCCACAGCCTTTGGCAATGTGAAGCAATGTTACACTGTGATATTTGTGCCAACGTATGGGTGTGAAATGCTCCCACACCACACCCTCAGAAATATCTTGGCGCAACTTTAACATTTTGTTGTGCTCCCGTCCCAGGAATGTACTGTAGATGTTTTTGTCAGGTCTTTACTGATTATGTTGTTGCTGCTGTAAAGTCTACTGTGTTCTAGCATGCTCTGGTTGTTAAAGTACGAACGATACAGTGAGTTGAATAGAAGGAAAAGGATAATCTTGTTTGGCTCCGTCACTGACCTGTCCTGAAGATGGTGTGATGTCTTTATCTCTGCTAAATTACTTCTTTCTTCCACTGTAAGGCTACCGTGGCATACTGTATGTGTGTGTGTGTTTGTAGCAAACTGTTATTAAGATCCAATAGCCTCAATGCCTCCGGATAGAATTGAAGATGATTATGATACTGTGACAGCAGGATGTCACATGCAAGCAAAGGCAAAGCCAAACACAAACATACGCACTTAACCCTTTCAGTGGTTTCACTGAACATAATAAGTCAATATGTAAGTCATCTGTTCAAGTAACTCTCTCACACACACACACAAAGCAACGCCTACACTGTTACACTCACGCATGCTCAAATGAAGCTATGACTTCATACCGCTCCCCCCACACTTCTGTGTGCACACACGCCCACATGCACACAGCTGTCCCAGGGGATGAGGTCACCTGGGAGACAGGGATGATGTCATGACAAGAGAAAGGGAAGAGGCGGGTGGGGGAGGGAGACCCCTTTCTGCCCCCCCCCAGCCCTCCCGATCTCTTTAGTCTATCTCCTGTCGTTCTGCTTTCTCTCTGTTGCTATGGCGTCCACTCCATCAGACAAGTAGTTACACAAAACGATACACACACACACACACTATGAAACAATGCAAGCCACACATATCCTTAACATCTATATATATATATATATAAAGATTAGATATAAAGAAATTAGATTAGTGTGCCACCCCCCCCCACACTCACACAGACACACACAGACACAGCTGTACGTCACTACAACAAAGGCTAATCTGCAGGTATTGTACAGTTCATATGCAGGGCATGGCAGGAGGATCAGACAGCTGTGTGTTGGAAAGGTGATAAAAGAAAGTCTTGCTGTGTGTGTGTGTGTGTGTAAGAGACAATTCACCTGAGGCAGCCCAGACTATAGGGAGCAGATCTTGTGTTCTGCTAATCAGAAGTCATAGTCATAGTCCCTGCTGTCTGTATGTCTGTGTGTGTGTGTGTGTGTGTGTTTCACTCTGTGGGGGAGCCTGCTGTCGCCACACCTGTCTGCGATGCAGGGGGGCTTATACACAACAGACTTTTCCTTGCTTACCTCTCTCTCTTACAATCAAATTTAGCTGTGATTTCCCAAACAAATTCACACACACAAAACACAGTAAGGTCACAACATGTACCAAGTACATTTTTTTTAAATTTTGTAAAGCCACATAGGAGTAATGAGATCATTGGGCACTCCCAAAGCATGGCTGCTCTTGAGCTATTTGCATTTTTAGGATGCCAGTGATCTCATTGGCCTTGCCGGGAAGACTAGCAGCCTGGGTATATGAGTCACACATACTAGTATCTATCTGTAGTGTGTGTGTGTGCGTCCGTGCGTGCGTGTGCGTGAAAAAATACTGTGCATCGGACAATTGTTTTAAGAGACAGAAAACACTATTCTTCCATTTCGCGATCTCTATCTCTCTCCCTCTATCTCACTTTATATAGTCTCTCTCTCTCTCTCTCTCTCTCTCTCTCTCTCTCTCTCTCTCTCTCTAGCACTCACTCTCTCGCCCTGCTTAAGTCTGTGTTGGGCCATGCAGCTCAGCCTTAAATAATTCAGATGGCTGGAGAGTGAGTGCACCTCCATTGCTGTACTGAACTCAGCACACACACACACACACACACACGCAAACAAGCACGCACGCACACAAAGTGAATGCGCATCAGAGAATCTCTTTAAACAACATAGTCTGGGCATCAAGATGTTTGCTCCCTCCCATCTTTCTCTTTAATCTGTCCATCACTGCCACACACGTTCTCTCTCTCTCCCTCTCTCTCTCTCTCTCTCTCTCTCTCTCTCTCCCTCACACACACAGAGCAAACACAGCTCAACCCCTTATAACAAAGCCATGCCTAGACAATCAAACACACACACATGTTCACTATCGCGCCACCCCCACCCACTGCAGAGCTTGGCTATTCCCGTAGGTGTTTGTGGCAACATTGTGGATTAAAATAGCTGACGACCCACATAGCGCCGCCAAGCCTTCCAGATGCTGTGCAATGATATATGCTTGACAACAGGATACACCAGGCATTTCACAGCGGGGTGCCTGGACGACACAAATACTTCACCTCATGCAGGTGTTGACAGATCATTTCCTGTGATATCTAATTGTGTCAAATATTAAGAGGTTGACAGTGGTTAATAAAAAACAGATGAGGTTGAAACCTTTTCCTAAACTACTGTAACTTATTGATCATTGGCATCTTTAGAGTGATATTTATACAGTAGCAGTGCGGAAATAACTGAAAAAATTAGCACAGGCACTAGGCAAATAATTTGACCCAATAATGATCCATCCCAAAGCTGAAATATCTCCTAAACGTCCTCTGAGTATAGTGAGTTCTTAGCAGACCCAGTGGCATATAAGATGTATATGTTCTTCAGTGTTCCGTCTGCTTAGACTGTGTACAGCTTTGCGAATTGACACTACGCAAGACTAGGGCACCGATGAAAGCGCCAACACCGGCAAGCTAAATCAAGACCGAACATAACAGTTCACGCATTGCATCCCGACTGTTGTAAGCACGCCTGAGTGCACACAATGAGACAGGAACACAATAGGAACGACAATGTGTACATCAGGTACGACGGGTAGGGTTTGGTCATCATCGTAGTAGGCCCTTTTGTTGATTATGACTGGGGGCAGCGATAGGGAGTATTTGAGAGAGAGATAATGGGACAGGGGAAAGTTCAAGAACATTCTCTATCTCTCTCTCTCTCTCTCTCTCTCTCTCTCTCTCTCTCTCTCTCTCTCTCTTCAGTGTGTGTGTGATACAAAGGAACACAACACCAGACTTCTGGAGGAAAACAGGACAAACTCCCAAGGTTGTACTCCGCTGCTGCATGTGACCCAGTTTTTGTCCCAGTCTACACACCCACACACACACACGCACACACACGCGCACACACATGCGTACACACACACACACAAATAAAAAACATGTGCACACGCATATATACAAAAGGATTCATGCATCAGTGGGCATTTGCATGATGGCACACACCCACATGCAAACCCACCTACAGTACATGTGCTCTATGACACACACACACACACACACACACACACACACACACACACACAGTAGCGTAGTGAGCTTCTGATGGCTGCAGCAGCTCATTAGAACAACTGGGTCTCCCAGTGCAGAGGGGGAAAGGAAGGAGTGAAAAGGAGGAAGATAAATGGAGACAGGACCTACAAGAAAAGGAAACGAACCAAAGGAGGACGAGGAGGTGTGTGTGTGTGTGTGTGTGTGGGTGGGGGGGGGGGGGCAGCTGCTCTCTGTCTCCGGCGCTTTCTAAATCTGGACCACAGCACGGCACCTGCCTCTGCCTCACACATGCATGAACGCACGCTCACACACACGCACCCATCTTCAATCAAAGGTCCTCGGCCCAAGTGTGACTTTTGTCCCAAATTATCGGGACTGCCCGAGTGTCCTTGAGCAGTACAATAGCCTCTCTGTTTTATGAACGTAATATTAACCTATCACACATTCTCTCTCTCTGTGTGTGTGTGTGTGCTTATTTGTGCACGTGCGTCCCACTTTAAAAAAGCAAAACAAGGGCAGGGTTTCCTGAAGTAGAATGAACTGGGGAGGGAGGGACAGAGGGGGCATCACACACACACACACGCACACGCACACACACGCACGCACACACACACACACACACCTACACACACATACACACACACACACACACCAGGGATAGAGATGTGAAAACAGGTTAACAGAGGTAGTGGGAAAGAGAGAAATGTTCATATGGGAAAAAAGAGAGAATAGTGATGTCGTCATCGGTAAATGAAGAACCATGTTAGACATACGAGAGAGAGAGAGAGAGAGAGAGAGAGAGAGAGAGAGTTTGTTCTCTACCACTACAAACATACACACATACTGTATGTTCATACTCCTCAGTGAAAACTGTGCAAAAAAAACCGATGTACAGTTCACAAAAGGAATGTGTGCGTTTTGTAGTTATTGGTGCATGTACTGTACCTGTGTGGTGTGCAAGACTGGGCTGGTGGAGGGGGAAATCATGTTCTGCTAATGTAACTGTAGAAGGAAAACCTATTATTGTTAAAAAAGGATTAGTAGCTCAATTAGCATCTCTAAAATGAAGTGGAAACACTGTTTCCTGTCATTCCGTGTAGGCTCTAAATTGGATTCCTAATTCAGTTGCAGTGAAACCCATTTATGTGAGCTTTTCCATTACACTTGCCACTATCAAAAACCCATCTGCACCTTCAGTTGAGAACAACAGAAGGTCTTACAGAACCCACACTGTATACCCCTTATATACTGTATTTACCTGGGCTTACTTGCATGTATTTGTAATGTTTGTGCCAGTGTTTCCGTTATGCAATAATCGCCAGACTTTGATAGAAAAAATCTGTCCGATAAGTTTAAACCTCATAATTTCACCTCAATATGTACGGTGAAAATAATTCCCTCTAAGCACAATTTGAATTGTATTATATATTGGGCTGGGAGTCGCTAAACATTTTTTTTACTAGTTAATCGCTCACATTTTTTTGGTGCTTTTTGTTCTTTTAGTAGAGACAGGAAGCAAATGGGAAGGATCGTGAAAATACATCAGGCCAGATTCGAACCCAGGCTCAAATGGTCATAGAGCTAGGCTATTGCTTGTGCTACTGCTCCAGCGTGAACATAGCATAGCAGTTGTTTGCTGCTATATTATTGTTTATAATATCACATAGACACATTATAAATCACCAACATTTTAGAACACTAAAGAGGGGACCACTTATAGCTTCATAAAGATAATGGAAGTAGATACACAATGCAAGAAGGTGTTACATCTGCTGCAGGTATTTATGGAGAGCTGGGTAGTTGTGACGTCATCACCTAGAGCGACGTGGGACGGAGAAGTTTGCACATCACAATAATTATTTACATGTGGATGGTGTGGCTGAAGCCAACTAGCGAGAGAGAAAAAGACGTAAAGGATAGATAGTTCGATCGATGTTAGTGGGAGACATTTTTATGTGACTGGCAACTTAATAAATGTTACCATGGTTTGGATCAGAAGTCTGAAAAGTAACAGACTGAGAGTCGAGACCACATTCACGATGGCTGTTCTATGCGGGCGGCACACTAGCGCGCACACAGAGACAGAACCGATTACGGTACAACATCATATCCTGTAACCTCGCTAGTCGCGTCAACAATACCTGGCTATATTGTAGGCAACTTTCCTTGTAAAACTCTATCGTTGTCATGCATGAAACATATTTTATCAACAAAACATTTCTAATGTGACACAGAGAGACTCTGGAGTGTCAAACGTCAAGACCACAATGTTCTGGTTGAAGTAACACTTGACAACATTGGGTAGAAAACGAAGACCCAAGGGGACACATCAGCGCCAATCTGCTGTGATCTGCCCAGACAAACATTGTCTGTTGGAGAGATAGCGCTGTGGTTCTCAAGGCTTTGGACCTATAACATCCAAATACATGCACCAATGCTGCTGCTCAGTTGTGCAGACACACAAGCCACGATAATAACAAACATTGTAGCTACAACAATTTTCTTTTTTTTTTATTATGATTATTTCAAAACCTAGAAATCATCTGGTAACTTCTATAAACATTACATAGGGTCTTAACATCCACACTGAGAAGTGCTGTTTCTCTCCACCAGTTACCAAACAACCCACCTCTGCACGTGTGATTCAGTCATCAACCCCTCTTGACATGCTAGACTGACATTGCCAGGAACATGTCGAGACAAGAAAGTATGATTGCAAAGTGTTCTATAGGGTCCCAGCATTTCTTATTTTTTAACCAATCACACATCACTATGAAATGTAGCTATCTTCCACAGAGTATAAATGCATGTTACACATGCTGTTATTACCTATTGACATTTTATCATCCCTTCCTATCAGACATAATGTGAACTAGAAATTCTGAGATCAAAGAAAACCGTTCTCAGATATAACTGCAGCGTCAGATCTCAAATTGATTTTAGCATCGTTCAGAGAATCCTTTAAATATACATGGGTCTTGGCCGACTGACATTCGCGCTGTAAAGCCCCGCTATGGGGAGATGAATGGGCACATATTCTGCTAAACTGTAGCGATCGCGGCTCAGTGGTGTATAGCATCGCAAGACACTTGCCCTCTATAGCGAACCATCCATCTTGAAAGATCAGGCCTATAGCTTTCACACAGTAATGCCTCATCTAAGATCTCCCCTTCCCTTCCTCCCTCCCTCTCTATCCTTCTCTCTATCTCTCTCTCTCTTCATCCTCCCCACCCCTCTCATCTGTGCGAGACTCGCTCCATTATTAGTGCAGTTCATTTGTTCCGCTTTCGTAGAGCCGCTGCGTACAGATACTGACGGTGCACTTTCCTATCTAATCTCTGCCGCGATGGATTCAATGGCTCATTCACTGACTGAATTATGCCTTCCAGTGTGTGTCAGTGTGTGCGCGTGCGTGTGCATGTGTGTCAGTATGTGCCTCTACGTCTGACTTCAGTAGTTTCTAATTAATGGTGAGCGTCGACGTCTGTGCGTGCGAGAGAGTGCATGTAATAAAAAATGACAATATGAATGCATTGATTACGGTTGCTTTAAGCCGTAACTGAGAACATTGGCTTAGTGGAGGGGGGGGGGTGGTTAAATCGATCTAAGAAGGCAGATGTAATGCGTTGATGTCTGTGGACTGTCCCATTTTTGCAATTATGGCCTTTTTTTTCAGGCCACACGGTGTTCTGGTCTAGCGATCAGATTTCACAACATTTGTGTGCCCGTGTTTGTACTTGCCTGTGTGTGCGTGTGTGTGTGTGTGTGTGCGCACATGTGCACGTGCATACAGTATGTATTTTCAGGAAAGGAAAACCAACAACGTGGGATGATTTTAACCTCTCTAAAAGGTTTTTATGTACAGTATTCTTGTGTTTGTGGTGAGGGTTGAGAGTTTCATTCTTAGTCAGATTTAGACTAGGTTTCATTCTGTCTAAATCTGACTTAGAATGAAACCTGTTTTTGTCACGCACACGCACACGCACACACACACAAAGGCCTGGTTCCTGGCAGTGCTACATACTGCATCTGGTAGACGTATAGGCAGAAATCACATTTAGCTAAGCTACTAGTAAGCTAGTAAGTTCCATCACCTGCATCAATGGACAACCCACCCCTTATCTACCCCTCCATCCACTACTGATGTCTTCTTTGTGTCTCTACCTTTGCCTCTGATTATCTAAAGGCTTAGCCGTTGAGCTAAGTGCCCAGAGAGAGTGTAAACTCTTATCCTTCCAGTCTTTTTCCCTTCTATTTATTGTAGTCGTTGTACACAGTGTGATTTCCTGCATCACTAAATTCCTTAAAGACCCCTTCTCCTCTCTCCTGACTTGTTTTGTAATTGTCACTGTTCTTGTGTTCTTACTACCTTCATATTAACCTCTTTTTTCTTGTGGCAACATCTGGAAACAAGTTGGAAAAATTGAAAATAAAAACATCTAGGAAGAAAGGTGAAATTGAGGCAGTTGGGATCTTCATCGATTCCCATGATGGAAGACTAAACTCAAATACAATCAAATATCTTGATTGAAAACACATGCCTCATGCATAGCTCCTCAAAAGCTGTTCCGAGGTCACTGTTTGTGTTTGACAAATGCACACATGGCTGTATGGGGAATGCAACCATAAGACCACAGTGAGCTGGTGAGTGCTGCTCGCTGAGGTTTCCAGTCAGAGGTATTTCCTTATTTCTTGGATTCTTGCTCTCCTCTGACTATATGCATCATCCTCCTCCTCACTGACCTCTTCCTCTCACTTCCTCTATTCCAAAGAAGCCCCTCATACTGGTCTAATCCCCCCCCACCTTCCTCCCCATTATCCCCATGCATGTGAAATGCCTGCTCTGGCCTGCTGTGGCCTGACTATGAGAAAGCAGCTGTGCTCCAGTGAGAATTACATAACACTGTGCGTGCGCATGTGTGTGCGCGCATGGGTGCATGTGTGTGTGTGCGTGCATGGGGTAATTGTGTGTGGTGTGCGTGCCTGCGTGTTTGTGTAACTTGGAGGTTTTGGCAGGCCTGAGCCAAGGCTGAGGCCTGCTAGCTGAGAGCAACGTGCCTGCAGCTGTCACAACTACATCTCAAGCAACAGGGATGCACACATACTGTAGATCAGTACAGACGTTTACCATGTAGGGAAGAAGCTCAGTCTCGTGGCCACACACACACACACACACACACACACCATAGCACAGTAAAGAAACTATTAGACGTATTGTTCGGTTGACTGTTCACAGCGATACCGAGCGAGAGAAGGAACGGAGAGAGAGAGAGAGAGAGAGTGAGAGAAAAGCGCAAACGATAAAAAGAAGGAGGGGGGGGGTGGGGGAACGAGCAGTAGGACAGTGAGACAATGGTGAGGTTAAGCCCTTCAAATCCTCCTCTTCTGATACACCCAGCGCCCGACGCCAATCCATCCAGCTTCACTTGGACGTGTGCCTGTGAGTAGCTAGGGTGCCCCCGCCCGTCCGCTC